>JAODFZ020007484.1:0-11241 GCA_027574845.2 Deinopsis erosa
ACTTCTAGTTGAACGACTAAGTTGCGCAACTTTAACCAAATTTAATGTAAAATTTGACAAAAAAATAATTTTTTTTATGAAAAATTACTTTCTCATCTACGCCTCGCGACTAATAAGTGTATAAATATTAAAAGGGGGGCGGGCGGGGGGTTGTTTTATATATAGACTAAATACAGTGCGCATAAACGAAATCATACACGTAAAAAAAACAAGTGCCCATCATCTACAAAACATTAAATTAATTAATTTAAAAAAAAAGAAAGACAGATAACAAGTGCCGATCGCTAGATATACATATAAGTGAGAAAGAGAAACAAAAGAAAAACAAATGAGTGTTATTGTATGGTGTGTGCTGTGACGCATGCTAAATGAGTGATTTTTTTTTTCAAGTTGGTCATCAGCACCTACTACTTACTTACGCCCCCTGGGGTACATGTGTTTGCGTCGGGACCTAACCGCCAAAACAAAAAAACAAAAGAAGATCGTTTCGATGTCAATAAAATTAATTAAAATTAATTAAATTAAAAGGGGGGGAATGGGGGGCACGATGTTTGGCAAATTTTTTTTTGTGAAGAATGGGGGGCTAGAAGGGGGGTACACTTACAGAAGAGGACAGCCACATAATCCGTATCCTCAACGATTTTCTCTAAAATGCGCGCGTTCACCTCTTCGATCCGATCGGGCAGATCCATCGCCTCTAAACTCGTTAAGAAGTCCAACACTTCCTCCTCATCCATCAAGTCACCTTTGGAAACAGAAAAAAAATTTTTTTTAGATTGTACACAAAAGACAAACGAATTGAGATAATTAAATGCGCCCTTCACTATTACACTCTAAATTCAATCCTACATAAACTCTCATAGGTGAAACAAAAAAAATCACATAGGTAACTAGATTCAAAATTTTTAAATGTAGACAATTGCCGAACACGTAGAGATATAGAAATGCGCTCTTCGCTAGTAGATGCTAAATGACATTCTTCATATCGTCTGATAGTTAAAAATAAAAAAATCGCAATAATTTCGTAGTTAACTAGAATCAAAATTTTTAATCATAGACAATTGATAAACGCTTCGAATATAGAAATGTACTATACGATAATATAAGCTAAATCATATTCTTGATGCGGTCTGATAGTTTAAAATACGAAAATTCCATTAGTTTAGCGGCAAATTGAAGTTTTCTATAAGTCGAATTTTCCTTTAGATTCAATTTTATTGTATTATATAAAGCGGGAATCGCTTTAATACAAAAAAAATTGCGCGCATACACATAGAGAAAGAGAGAGATCTATTTTTATCTGACGCTATAAACGCCTGAAACGCTAAAACACAATAAAATGTTGTACTCTATTCTAAGCTGTGTAGCAGCAGTAGCATCTATATTTAGAGCAGGCTCTGAATATAAGTGCCGAGAGGTGGGGTGGCAAGATGGGTTATGGGGCAAAGAGGGGACCCCCCTAAAAAAAATCACACATTACCTTCATAGATGATTGGCGTGCGCTCCCTGAAATAGGTGAGCGCCGGAAACGTTTTGATGCCATATTGTTTCGCCACTCGTTTGTCATTTATTTTCACAAAATCAACGCCAAACGAATCGGTGTCGTCGTCGATCTGCTCCAACTCGTGCAGCACCTTGTCGCAGGTCGTACAGCTGCGTGCATCTAAAAAAAATTAAAAAAAAATTTGAAAAAAATTCAAAAAATTCGAGAAAAAAATATTTTTTTTTTAGTAGTAGGAAGTGAAGTGTGCATATGAGGAGAAAAACAATAGACACAGACACATTTATAAATATATCATTTTTGACAGCGCGTGTCGTTAATGAGCATAAAAAACAAATGACTAATTACTTCTCTCGAAAAACGATCGAATTTCACTTATTTAGACTAGAAAATCTAGGCTCAATTGAATTATTAACCTATAAAAAAAATTTGTTTTTTTAAATGCGATTTTCACTAAACTATTCTCTAAGACATTATTGATATCATCTCATATTTAAAAAAAAAATCACAAAAAATTTGTTATTTGACATTTTTAATTGTAAACAATTGCCGAACGCGTTGACATAATCGAATCCGATTTATGTTAGGTTATGTGCTAACACAATCTCCATATCGTCTGATAGGTAAATTTAAAAAATTCGTAAAAATCTCTTTGGTAACTAGATTCAAATTATTTAAGCGTAGACAATTGATAAACGCTTCGAGATATAGAATTGCGCTCTTCATTAACACATTCCTATTTGCATTCTCTTTGTCATCTGATTTAGGTTAAAATAGCAATTTGCTAAAAACCTCTTGTGTAACTAGATTCGATATCTTTCAATCTACTTAAAAAACAAACGAATTGCGATACAGACATTTGATTAACGTTAAACTATACGTTAAGATGCTCTTGATGTCATCTGATAGTTTAGAAAACAAAACACTAATAATTCCTACAAATATTTGCATTTAATAATGTTACCATATGCGCTAAGACATTCTTGATATCGTCTGATAGGTTAGAATGAAAAATATGTAAAAGTGTCGCGTGTAACTACATTAAAAAAAATTTTTTTTGTGTATAAATTAAATTTTTAAGTAGGGGGGGGAGGTGATTAAGTAGACGCTAATAAATTTACGCGAAAAAATTTGAATTAAATAGATGTGTTGAATGTGTTTTGTTTTTTTTTCTATTAAGACACACACACTCTAAAAATGTGACCGCGCCAAATTGGGATATGGTATTCAATACTCCTCTCTCGCTACCGTGCGTGCCCCTCTCCCCCCCTAGCGGGGGGAGGCACATGATACATACACCAATACACCGCCACATAATCCTTATCGGTGAGGATGCGTTCCAGCTGCTTGGCCGTGACCTCTTCAATAACGGCCGAATCATGGGGGGCGCTTTTTTTTGACGTTGCTGCGGTTGCATTTGTTTCATGCTGTTGCACGGTCCCGGCCACTATAAGCAGCAACCACCACCACCGACATACTAACAACATGCTGGCCGACGTCGCGCGCGTCCACTACTAGTAGAGCATGTCGAGAGAGCGTCGCGACGCGACGCTCTCCCCCCTTCTTGCTTAGAGCGCGCGCCGCGCGCCCCCCTAGCTAGAGTCTAAATTTAGGCAACTTAATTCACATTTTTAGTGTTTTTCTGCGTATATCTAGTTAGCTATGATAGATAGAATATTGAAATTTAGCATAGAGTCCCTTATAGCATCAACACACATTAATCCATTGAAGAAATTAAAAAATCTCAATTAGTTTTTCACAAAAATCACAACTAAAACTCTAAAAAATCACATTTTTATTGTTTTTCTATGTGCATCTAGTTAGCTATGATAGCTAGATAATTGAAATTTTGCATAGAGTTGCTTATAACGTCAACACACATTAATCCATTGAAATTAAAAAATCACAATTAGTTTACGAGATATTCATATCAACTATCAAAAAACACATTCCTAACCTCACAATTCATCAAAATGTTGATTATTATTTTGCCGCATTGCTTTATTATTATTATTGACATTGTAATTAAACGCTTACCTTTAATTAATCAAGTAGCTGATGATTTACATCAATATCAATTGTCTTTATAATAATTCAACACACGGAACAGACGCACGAGCGAACATTTCACTTAAGTACACATGATGGCCGCCAGAGTGCTGCCCTCTATGTGTACACTCACCTGCAAACACATGAAAATTTCTTGGTTTTCTGCTTATATCTCAGTTGTTTTTTACGTTAGAAAATTCATTGAAATTGCAATGAATAGAGAATTTCCTAAGCTACAATCTAGAATTAGTTGCATTCGAATATCTTGAAAGACAACAGAGATATTCACGTTTTTCTAATTTCAAATGTGACTTGATGATTTTCGTTTTTATGCAATAACGCGAAAACTATTCGATTGAATTTGTTCAAATATTCATAGATCGTAGATGAAGTGATAGTGTATCGAATGGTATGTATAGATTGCATAGAGGGCGTTCCAATCGCTTTAAAATACTAAAAAATTCACATTTTCAATGTTTTTCTATGTGTATCTAGTTAGCTATGATAGGTGGATTATTGAAATTTTGCAAAGAGTCGCTTATAACGACAACACACATTAATCCATTGAAGAAATTTAAAAATTTCATTTAGTTTTTGAGATATTCACAACTAAAACGCTAAAATTAAACTTTTCAAGCCTTTCAAGTGCTTTCTGGGGGGTTGCGCCCCCCAACCCCCCCAACTAATTTAATTACTTACAGATTCTACTAATTGGATTTGTTCTAACCGGCGCAATGATACTAATCGCATTCATAGCAACATTTATATAAAAAAAACGAACAAAAAAGAAAGGAAAAGGATAAATCTTATGTAAAAAATGTAACAAACTTAATGTACTCTAACTAAACAAACTCCAAATGTATATCATCGGCATCCTTCAGATAGGTGTGCTTTTGTTCCTCAAACAAATCAATCAATTTTTGCTTAAATTGGGCATGAATCGTGTCCACCAGCTCCTTGGAGGGTGCAGCATCGATGGGTATCTCCATTGGATGGCCAACTAGAAAAATACATTATTTAATTAATATTTATTTAAAGAAAAAATTCAAAAATGTCAATTATTTTAAGAGATATTCGCAAATTAGTCACTAAATTGACACTAATTTGCTTATATCTTGCGTTATAGATGAGATATTTAAAATTTTCTTCCTATTTTAGGTTAAGAGCATTTTTAGGCAATTTTTAGAAAAAAAATTGTAGTTTAGTGGGGCCCAAACTCGCTACATTTAGGTAAATAGCTATTTCTGATACATGTGATACAGGTATATTGGGTTGCCTATCTAGCCTAGGCTACGTAAAGATTGTGAGTTCGAACCCCGCTCAAGTAAGTAGAGTCACTTATAACGACAATACACATTAATCCATTGAAAGAATTAAAATAACTCAATTAGTTTTCGACATATTCCTAAAAAACTCGTCATTTTAGTGTTTTTCTAGGTATACCTAATTAGCTATGAAAGCAACTCACCAACAGTAGTCACCGGCCTTCGTTTCGGCACCAAACCGAACGTATACTGAAAGAATCCTCGCCCTACAGGTATCGCCGGAGCAATTCCAATATAATTCTTGACAAACTCTTGCAATTTACGGAGGAAAGAACCTTCAGGGTTCTCCAGCTGATCGAAGAGGTCAGTCTCGCCGAAAGAGAGCACGGGGACTAATGGGGAGCCTGTCTTCAAGGCGCATCGCACAAAACCTTTCCTCTTGTCGTAGATTATCTTATATTTACGTGGACGACAATAAAACGCCTCGGAAGCGCCTCCAATCATCAGCACAGCAACATTTCCACCTCTAGGTTGAGAGAGAATGTGTTCGATCGATTTGGAGCTTGCTTTACATCCACCTAGTGCGAGCACCAGCTCCCTGAAGAAGGGCATCTCGAAATGTTGCGCTAAAGTCATCACATATGTGCGATGTTGAGGAAAATACGATTCAAATTCACCATAGCTTGATCCGAATGCACCAAAAGGTCCAGTGCACAACATCCCATGCGGAAAACAACAAAACAAATAATTCCTCTTGGGGTCTAGGTG
This sequence comes from Deinopsis erosa, assembly GCA_027574845.2. Taxonomy (NCBI): domain Eukaryota; kingdom Metazoa; phylum Arthropoda; class Insecta; order Coleoptera; family Staphylinidae; genus Deinopsis; species Deinopsis erosa. The sequence goes on from JAODFZ020007484.1 coordinate 5,584, forward strand.
CATCCAGGGCACCCTCTGGAAGCTTAGAGGGAAATAGTTGCGAAAGTAACGCCACCATGTCCACGAACGCACCCATTCACTCCTCCTACCACCTAGTTCACTAACTCCACGATCGAATAATTTGTACCAGATGATGTAAATGATGATTATCCACCATAACCTCGTGAAGAAAATCAAGTAGGCGCTTACTATGCACATTATAAAGCCGCCAAACACCATTGTAATGAACCAGACGCCTGCGGCGAGCGTTTGGAGGCGGCGCTCCATGGGAATGTTGAGGGGAGCGAATTCTAGACCAAAAAGCTCCATGATTCTGCAAACATTCAATTCAAATTCAAAAAATATTAATAAATGTTAAAAAAAAGGTAAAAATATAGAAAAATAAAGGAAAAATGGAGAAAAAATAGAGAAAAATAGACAAAAGAAAAGCGGGAAAATAGAAAATAGAAGAAAAATAGAGGAAATAATAGAAAAGAATAATAGAAAAAAATATATAAAAATAAAGGAAAATTAAATATTAATAGCACTAATAATTAAAAAAAAACTATAACGACTGGAAACAATGAAAAAACGCGCATTTATACAATATAACATATCGTATAAATAAATAAATGAATAAATAAAATATATATTAGCGATTAAACTTCTGATTGATTTATCGATTTATCAATAGATAGATAGATAGATAGAGAAAGAGAGAAAGATATTAATAAGGAAAGGAAAGGAAAGGAAACGCGAAACGAAACGAAACGATTCAACATATAATATAAAAAGGTAAAGAGAGAGAAAGAGAAAGAGAGAGAAAGAGAGAGAGAGAGAGAGAGAGAGAGAGAAAATAAAATAAAACGCGAAATAGGTGTGCGCGCGTGTATGAATGTGTAAGTAAATGAGTGAGAAAGAGAAAGAGACACACGTTTATTAGTCGTTCTGTATAGTTAAAGGAGTGAGTTGTTATATAATACATAATAACGGTTCATTGCATTTATAACACAACAAGAAGCAACAACGTTGGAATGAACGCAAGAACTAAATAAGAATTAAATAAAAACGTAAAGTGTGTATGTGTAGAGAGACTTTATTTAAAGACAGACACCCGCATCAACATCAACATCATCATATTCACCAGTCACTCAACTCAACTCACATGCTCTACTCACATATATTTAACACACACACACATATATTATTCACCACTAACTAACTAACTAACTAACTAACTAACAGGAATTATCGTTTTAAATGGAAATAAATGAATAAATAAACTAAAGAAGCAGCTGTTTTGTTTTACTCACCTCTATCTATCTTTTCTATTTTGAAAAATGATGATGATGATGTTGAATAAGAAAATAGAAATTAAAACCACATTTGTTTCATATTTTATATTATTTGAATTAATTCAATATGTAAGTTTCTTTCGCTTATTAGTATTAAAGTAGCGCCTCACAACAACACCATCACACTACCAGTGTGCTACTCAGCAGTAGTAGCAGTGCTCTCTAGCTCTAGCTAGTTGGCTAGCCCTACTCAGAGAGTGTACTAAATAAGAATGAGTGGAAGGAGTTGGTTAGTTAATAAGCGTTACGTACCTATGTGTGTATGTATATAAAGAGGACGCGCGGTAATACACCGTTCACTATTATTATATGATTAAATTGGATTAAATATTAATGTACATATGTACCTTTCCACTTCTCCTACTAGTATCAGTAGCAGCACTACCACTACTTCTATTATACCACTCTACCTCTCTTCCACCATCATCATCATCATCATATATGACACCACTACAATGATGATGTTAATGATAAGGATGCACATTGTCGCTATTTGAAAAACACATAAGTCATATATACATACATATATACATACACATTCACACACACATAGAGAGAGAACTTGTTCTTTCTGCTTCTCCTCCTTCTCATTCTTCTTCCTTTCTTTCTATAAGTAGCCTTTTGCGCTTACTTTCCACTCATTCCCTCATTCACATTCACATTCATCAATATGTATATTTTTCTCTAACTCGAATTTTTATATAACTCCCAAATTTTTCTAAATTACTCCAACTTTTTCCTCTCTATTTTTTTTTTGAATGTGTATCATCATCACTAAAAGAATAAATTCATACAATATTTATATAAAAAGAATAAATGAATTGTTCGAAAGACGACGCACTCAATCAAGGCCACCTTATCTTTAAAAAAAACCACAAAACAAAAAAAATATCTATAAAAACAATGAAATGAAAAAGCAAACAAAACACATGACAAATAAAACAAAGGAATTGAAAGTTGAGAAGGAGGGAGAAATGCGATTAGAAGAAAAAAATCACGCGCGCGCGACACATAATATTCAGTCTCTCCATAGATAAATAACTAGATAAGCAACAACATAAACAACAAAAACAGATGATAAAAAACGCGCAGTCACTTAAAATAAGCACTTGAATTACAAAAACAAAAAAAAAAACACTCTGCTTTTGTAAAAAAATATAAAGAGAGAAAAAAACATCATCACTTAAATCTAATTCGATATAATTAATAGATAAATAAATAAATTAAAAAAATAGACTTCTCATCATTCATTACTTATTACTAATGAAAACACTTACTTCTTCATTAAATGCACGCACATTGCCTCACTATAAACGTAAAATGTTGTTCTCCTCATGTCCATCATCTCCATCATATCATATCTTATCTTACTATGTACTACTACTCTCCACCAACAGCAACAACAATAACAACACTATTCACTCATTCATTCACTTACATATAACAGCAAAAAGCAATAAGAAGAAGAATAAGAATTATTAGTAAAAGAAAAGTGTATACTATACACGTGTCGTATGTTATTCGTCTTTTAACAGAAAGAGGAGTGAATGAGTGAGTGTGAGTGATTGAGTGAATTGTCTGACTGACTGGTGATGCGCAGAGTAGTGTTGTTTTTCTGTAAATTAGCGAAAACTTTGTCACTAAATCGCGTTTATCTTGCAAAATAGAAGAGTGATTGAATTTTTTTGATTAATTTAACTTAGGCGGATGCTAATACATTTAATTAGGAAAAAATTTTTAGAAAAAAAAAGTTTACGTTAGCGGAGCTCGAACCCTCTACCCTTATGCTTTCTAGCTATTTCATATACACGCGTGTATATAAAGTTGCCTAAATCTTACTACATCTCTGAGCGCGAGTTCAAGCCCCACTAAAGTAGAATTTTTTTTTGCTAACCAAACATGAATAAAAAATCATCTAAAAATGTATTAATTGTTAATCTAATAAAAATAATTCAATTACGCTAATATTTGCAGAGATATTCGCAAATTAGGTGTACTACTCACACGTGGTGAGCGCCTCCTCTTCTTCTACTACACCACCACTATCATCTACACTACCACTACCACCATTATCATTTTCATTATTAGCAATAAAGAGATCCTTAATCTGCGCCAACGTCACCCTATTCCTATCCCACTCCTTTGCATCCCGCTTCGCCGCTAGATGCATATTCGCCTCTATGCTATCCGAAATGAGGAATTTATGCACGTACGTTGTTCTACAATAACAATTAATATTAAGAGAAGGTTAATTAGTTAGTTAGAAGTGTATACCTTTTCTGTCCGATGCGATGTACACGTCCAATCGCTTGTAATTCATCTGCAGGATCTAATATGGGTTCAACGAAGATTATGTGCGTTGCTTCGATGAGATTCAATCCTTTAGAGCCTAATTTCACAGGCATTAGTAGTGCATTCACTTGTTTAGTCTGGAAAATAGTGAAAATTTAGTTTAATAATAGAGATAATTAATTTTGTATATTGGGTCGCCTAAATCTAACTACACCTAGTAGAATTTTTTTTTAACCAAACTTAAATAAAAAATCATCTAATAATGCATTAATTGCTAATCTAATAAAAAAATTTAAATATCGCTAATATTTACTGATTGTGAGATATACGCCAATTAGTCAACTAAATCACATAAATTCGCTTATATTTAGCGAAATATTAATTTTCTAAAAACAGTTTTAGCTTATATACGTTACTATAGAATGTATATACACCTTAAACGCTTCAATTTTCTTATCGAACGCCTGATTCGTTAGAATAATGGAGGAAATATCGTTTAGTGTGAAAATATCCTTAATAACACTAAGTACAATGTGCCAATTACTAAAGACCAATATCTTAACATCCTCCTCTTCCTGTTTAAGCTTTAGAATGAGTTTAACAATCGCTTCTATTTTCGTAGAACAATTTCCTTTAATTTTGGCGTCATTTTCATCGTTTTTCCAAGTTTTTATAGCTACGAAATTAATATCATCGATTTTCTGCTTCTCCCTACACACCGAACAGGTGATAAATTTGCTAATTGACTGTAAAAATTAAGAAAATTCAATTTTAAGTAATTTTGTGTACATTAGCAAGTTAGGCAAACATAGTTACACCACGTATAGACATTTGCCTAAGTAACGCTTCAATTTGAACTATTTTCGTTCATTCGAACTAGTTTTATAGTATGTTAGGCAAATGTACGTACTGTAACTGTGTGACTAAAATTGCCTATATTTAGCGAGTATATTAGGCAACTTTACTTACACGTCCTAGCAGCATTTGCATACAATCGATGCAGTAGCAATGTCCGCACATCAGAATATTCCATTGCGTTTCCAACGCATTTTTACATATCGGACACGGATCGGGCTGCTCACCGCTTATCTGCTGCTTGTAGAGGCTGTTTAGGTACTTGTGAGTGCCGACGCACTTCTCTAACGCCTTATAAGCCGCCTTTCCTTCATTGTCGATACTCAAACGATGAAAATCCAACTTAAAAAAAGGAATTTTTTAAATGTTTTAAATGTTTTAATGGAATTAGATGCGTTAGTACTTACTTCATGTTCACTCAATTGGTGGATTGCCTCGTATTTATTTTCAATGATGTATGAGAGGTTTTTCAGTGCACGATTACCTTCATTTGGAGTTTCTGGTTGTAAATTCATAGATTCAGGTGATTTTAATTGCAAGCGTATCTTGCATATGTCTATCTCATCGAATGCGCATATTTCCGCATCGATGTACGTCCAAATTTTGCGTAAACTCTGCAAAAATAGTGAAAAATTGTTTGAATTCTATGAAAATGGCGGGAAAATTCAAACCTCACTTATTAGGCGTGGGTTGGCAAACATAACCTAAAATTTTTTACTAATTTGCTAATTTTACCTTAAATTCTTTGCTTGTAGTGTCGTATATGAGTAGAAATAGTTCCCCCTCATCGATCCACTTCTTTTCCATACGTTTCACACGTGCCATCTTTACTAATAGCCGCATAACAGCCGTTTCATGTGACGGCTTCCAAGATTCTACGTTTTTCTCATCCGAAACGTACAATTTACGTTCGTAGCGCTTTAATAGTTCATTACATTTACATAGCGCACATTTTTTCTTTGTTTTCTGCTTGGTAGTGATGCGTAAATGGCATTCGGAGGCGTTTTTCACTAATTCAGGTGATAAAATGACGTTATTTCCATCTAAATCGTATAGGCCGTTTAGTAATTGCATTGATTCTTCACGCAGCGTATTGATTTCTAGTTCCCATCGCTTTAATTCATCAATATACAGCACTTGGGAGTGTGTACTAAAAGAAAAATGTAAAATAAGTGAA
>JAODFZ020007541.1:0-15152 GCA_027574845.2 Deinopsis erosa
GTTTTAAAAACATAGTTTTTAATAGGTTAATTTTTTTAATTCTTATGAAATTTAAAAAATTTAATGAAATTATTTTCTTCTTTTTAGTGCACTTTTAATTTAATAAAACTATGTTCTAAAAAATATTTTTTTTTTTAATTTATTTTATTTTAGACTTTTTAGTCTCATATTTTTTATAATAGTCTTTGCACTAAAGTTATTATAAACTTATCCAAATACTTTATAGGTTTTTTGTTCTTAAATGCTGGTGTAACTTGAATTGAATTTGGTGTGGCGCCATCTTGCAGTTGCCAGGTGAACTCTTATTATGACACATTTAAAATGAACTGTCAAAATATTTGCCACATCAAATTCAATTCCAAAGTTATTCCATGCATTTTAGAACAAAAATCCTATAAAGTAATTGGATATAATTAAAATATTCCGCTGTATAAGGGTGTGAAAAAAAATTCAGCTCTCTAGCTTATCAGGAAGTGTATGAAAAATGTACTTCAAAATTTCACGGAACGGTTCATGTGAAGTGCAATAAAATAATAATAATAATAAATTGATAAAATTTTATGCTTGATCATTCATTAGGTACGAATTATTCAATCATTTTCACTTTTTCCTCTCTCAAGAAAAAGAGAAGAAACAAAAGACAGACAACAACAACAACAAACAATCGACGTTCAATTGTTTTTTTACCACTACATCGCAATGTGCACTGTTACTTTCAAACGCAACAAGTGTAACCGAATTAAAAGCTGCTATGTTATAACAGTTGCATATTAATAAAGAAAGAAACAAACAAAAAGACTAGATGGCGCTGTGCGCAATGTTGAAATTCTTCTAAAAAAAAAAACAATTTGTGTGTAATAATAAAAAGAATTTCTTGTTTAAAGTTTTAAAAAAATCTATGTAGTATAGTGTGAAACAATTGAATAAATATAATAAATTTCTATTTAGCAAAATTGCGCAACGTGTGTTTGTTTATTGAGAGAGGTTAGGCAACCAAATTTGCATTATTAGACCCGCATATTATTTTTGTTTGCACAAATTCGCCTAAATAATCTTGTGATAAAAATTATCGATTTTTTCGAAAAAAAAACATTTTTGTTAATACAATTTGGATCCTTCTCCATTCTCAATTTGTGTATGTGTTAATAAGTGTATATGTGCACACAGACACACACACACACACATACATAAGCACACTCACTTTCTCCAATATTATAGACTTCTTGAACGAGCCAGCGCACAATATCGCGTTGTGAACGGCGCCGTGTGCACAACACAATTTTTTTACCTCTCTCTCAATTGGTCGTCGTCGTGGTCGTCGTCGATTGTTTTTTTTTCTTTAAATTTTCGTTAACTTTTTGCGCGCGCTCGCCTTCTTAACAGAAGAAATAAAGTTATTTTGGTGTACTTATATTCCCTACAATTAGTGATGTTTTGTGTTGTTTGTTTTTTATTAAACGAAAAACAATTGAATTAAATTAATTTAAAAAATATTTAATATTAAAAAAAAAAAAATTCATCATACACGATGGATGTACTGTGGTGAGTGACCCATTTTTTCTTCAACTATCTATCTATATATTCATTCAATTTAATGTGCTGCCATAAAAATATTTCATTTGTTTTTTATGATCACAATTAATTACTTTTATTTATTTATTTATTTTATAATATATATATTAAATGGTTTGGAGCGCATAATTTACTTCTTATATGTACAAGAAGAAAAAACAGTTGAATGAGAGAAGACAGAGACAGATTACGAAGCAGAGAGTAAAAAAAAAGCGAATAGTTTTCTACTTTTTTTTTTTTTTGGGAGACTGTGTAATGGAATTTGACCTAGAAAATATTGGGTGGCTTTATAACAAAATTGGCAATCACTCTTTTGTTTGATAATTCGAAAAAAAAAAAAAATTGAATCACGTTAATTTTAATTTTTTTTTTAATTTTATGAATATTCAATGTCATATATGTCATTTGACGAAGATCCGTGTTATGTCAACGCACGCGTCATAAAACTACCGGATTTTCATGAAGCGTAATAACGAAACAAAAGACAAATGCTCAGACAAAATTCGCGGTATCAACCTGAAATCGTTGTGTGTGTGTGTGTGTGTTTTTGCGCTGCTACAAGGACAATTAGAGAGACAACATCCGTGTTATCTAGCCCCCCCACCACCACCATCATCACACATCGATCGTCAATTATTATTTAAGAAGAAAAAAATTTGTTAATTTTAATAATAATTGATCAATTGTTTCTTCATCCTATACATACATGTGTGTGTGTGTGTGTGTGTACATAAGAATCACGTGATTGATCCTCGTGATTTACACACACACATATACATACACATACACATAGATAGATATTGCAAAATCTTTGCTCATTTGTTTCTTTTTCTCTAAATAATCCTTCAACTAACTGCGGCGATTTACATGCACAATAACAAGCCGTCGTTATTGTTTTGTTTTTTTTTAATCTAATTTACACGATCATTTGCATTAATTTCGTATAAATCGCATATTCAATTGTTTTCTTTTCCTTACTTACACTTACATAAATATAAAAAAAACTCACAACACAACCTCCTCCTAATGAATCTTCTAAATTAATTAATTACATTAAATAACATTAATGAAAAACAAGTGAATTCATTCATAATATTAAATTTCACTTTTGTTTTCTAATTAATTTTTCGGTTTCTTTTTAATTTTATTAAAAATTCTACAAACAACAACCGACAAACAACCGTAAATTAAAAAACAGAAACAACAATGAAAGTCATTTAGATGTTAAAACAAATGCTAAACGAATGTCACATACATAATCAATGCTTTTAATTCAGATGATGATCATGAATGTTTCCTTATTAGATGATTCATTTTTTTTTTCATTTTCATTGATCGGAAATCCCTTAAATAGCGAAGACCTTAATTGCTAAACAAATGACAAACGATATATAAATTTACTGTTTGCGGCGATTCATTAACATTTTCCTTTCTTATATAAAATGCAATGAGAAGTGAGGTTATGTACGATGCATTATGGATAAAAAGAAGTGAGGTTATGTCCCTTTAGGGCAATTTCACTTTTCATATAATAGCATCATGAAAGTTTTAACATTTCGCAAATTGTCTTCACTTCTGACAGTGCAATATGAAAGGGAATTTCTATTTATAGGTTATGTGTATGTGTGTGAATAACTTTTAGGTTATTTTCTTCTACATAGAGAAATAAAATCTTTTTGAATAATTTCTAATACATATACTTATACAACTTTCCTGAATGTGAATGAATGCGTTAGGTTTTAATCTGTCACTTAAATATTAATTGAATTTCACTTGTTGCTTTGCTTGCTTGAAGCGATTCGCTTCTGTTTCTCTCTCCTCCTGATTATGAATAATATTGAACATAACCTCTCATCTATGTGACAACATGTGATAGGTTAAGTGACTTTTCATTTAGTTCATAAACAAAATAATAACAGAAGAAGAAGGAAAAAAAAACAAAATTAATAATTTTTGAGAAAGTTTACGTACACACATACACGTTATAAAGTGAAATTAAATTTTGTTCTTGGGTTGGCTTGGCTGCTAATCAATTTAATTTTCGTTGAATTAAGAAAATTTTTCTCTTTTTTTTTGTTGTTGTTGTTGCTGTTGTTGGTTAAGCAGTTTCAAGTTTCAATGAAAAAGAAAGTGCTCGATCGTCATTTATTATATTATTTTCATATCTACAACATACATGCAGAGGTGGAGTGCGCCAGGCAAGGCTAATGCGATTTTCATAACCTCAATTAACACGTGCAATTATCTCAATTGTTTTTCCTCTTTCTCGACGGGCGCGAGCGCGCGCGCGAGGTGACAACAAACAGTTAATCGTCCTTCATTCATTACACACACACATATGTACGCGTAAAAAAAATAAATCGACTACTACTGTTGGTTGACATTTACATAACCTCACTCACTTATCTATTTATACACATCGCAGGAGGCGTTGATTAGTAGCACAAAAAGAAAACGGAAAACATTAAATGTGTATGTATGTAAAGGTCGCCGCAGCACACTGATTGCGATGATGAACAACAAATGAAGAAATAATAGTGAAACAAAAACGCATCGACTTATTATTATTTATCATCATCATCATCATCATTTCATATATTGTAGGAATGACCTACCCTGAACTTTTTTTCTATAATCATAGAGTGCGCTGCATGTCAATTAGAAACAACAATTGTAACAGAAAAAAACAAAACAAAAGAATAAATTAATTGATGATGCGTCAAGTATTGCTTAATTTTGATTGGTTTTTCTTCGTCGAGTGTATGTATGTGTATGTGTGGTTCGAACAAAACAAAGGAGAGAAATAATAACGAAAACAAAAAAAAACAAAACGAAACGAAAAAAAGTGAATAAAAGTGAAGTGCGCGGCGTGGCGCTCAAGCAATTAAAATCGAATTTAATAAGAATTATGAAATTCCCCCATAACAACAACAGCATAACGCTGTTGCTGCTGCCGGCCTTGAAATTCCATCTTCCATCGAAAACAATTGAATACCGCAAACGAGCAGCGCATCTTTTTACACAATTTTCGTTTTGTTAGAAATTTAGTGCTTAATCAATTAGAGAGATTGCATAAGCAGTTATAACCTTAACTAAATTATATTGCAATTGCTTTGTAAACATAACCTCAAAACTTAATACAATAGAAAACGAAATTTTAACAAAATGCAATCGATCGATCGATCAAATCACTACTATAGCCGGATAAAATACATAGAAACAAGTTTTATGAGTTCATCATTAAAAAAAAACAAAACACTTTGATTAATTTATATACTTACAGATTTGGCGAAAATTTCGTTTCGTTTCGTTCGATTGCTGTCTGCGAAACAGATTTGTAGATGTCGCCCTTGAAATACTTTCACGCGTACACCAAATTTTTGTCAAATCAGTCATAGATAGATAGATTATTAATGAAATGTGCTGGTGGTGCGTATGTGTCAATTTTATATCATATCATGCAACATGTTGTTGTTGTTGGTATTGCAGCAATTGTTTCTGATTCAATCGATTTTTTGGAAATTTAGGTCGAAATCGCCAATTCGTTCTGCACTATTATGACACATTTAGCTACAGTTAAGGTTATGTTACACATTGCCTACCTACCTACGTCATACATCATCATATATGACATAAAAAATATATGAATCATTTTATGCATATGCTAATGATATGACATCCTGTTATAATGAAATTGATTTAATATTACGAGAAACAAAAGATGATGATGGTCGTCATCATGTCATGTCATTAAAAATTCCTATCAATGGTGTAGGTCATGAATTGTATGATGATGATGGATAGGCAACCAACTATGTATGCATATACGACGATGACGTCATTCTAATATTATGCACAATCCCTCACTCGCTCTTATTCAAGAAATAAACAAATGAACACGCAATCACGCGTAACTAACAATACCGCCATTTAATTGATTCATTTGTTTTTCTATATAGGTATACATATATAACATTCCATATATGCATATGTATGTGTAGGTATACATATACATACATAATATGTCAATTTCGTTTTTGTTTCAATAAAACTGTTGATTTTTCATTTTGTAGGTTAGGTTAGTTTTAGGTTAAGGAGTGCCTTTTTGTGCTTGTTTTATTTCATATATATATATATATATATACTCGTATGTATAGAAAGTAAGAGTGAAAGCGCAAGTGACATACAATTGCTATGATGTGAATGTTTTTTCGTTTTTTTTTATATTATTTTTCTTATCGCTAACTAGCCAACCAAATTGTCAAATTTCGACGATTTTCGAGTTTTTGATAATATGAAATTTTTGTAGTTGTGAGTGATTTGTTTTCTTGTATTGACAATTTAATCAAGAAGGCTTTGCTTTTTGCTTGAATCAGAGCCCTCTAGCTGGATGAGATCATTTAACACACACACACAGTACACACACACACACACACACATGAAATTATTTAGTCCACTCGGTCACATGAAATGCATGAAAATAATTTCTCTCTCTCTCTCTCAGCTCAAAAAAAAAGCAATAATTTTTCGTTCTTCAATTCTTTTTTTTTCTGGTACTGTTTATGTAGGTGTAGGTTGATACACACACACATACACATACACACACACATTCGTGACTTGTTTCGTACAATACTTGCTCTGCCATGAGGCACTCAAACTGTCAAATAGAAAGCACCAGTTTTTTCCTCTTATTTTCGCCAATTCAATAAATGATAATAATAATAATAATAAAAAAAGACAAATGAAAGTTATATCTTCAATTTGTTTGACTGGGAGAGAGAGAGAGAGAGAGAGAGAGAGAGAGAGAAGGAGAGAGATTGGAAAAAAGAAAGGCGGCGATGATGGAATTTTTTTATGTATGTACATATTACACTGAAAAAATATCCGCATTCTTTGTACGTATGACATATTATGACATAAACACCCCGTATGATATAATTTATCAAACACCCTGTATAATAGATTAAAAAAATGTATAATTATTTTTATATGTCAAATAAGTTTTCTCATTATAAGTAGCCAAATTTTAAATTTACATTTGTAATCAAACTTCTCTAAGTCGAATTCAATATTGGTATATAAATACAGTCAAACTTCCATAACTCCAACTTCTATAACTCCAATTTTTTTGGAATTTCATATGTAGATAGCATTTTACATATAAAACCATTCTATAACTCGAATTTTTATCGTGATTTATGTTAATTTGACTTAGGGAAGTTCGACCGTAATATTGTATGTCAAAAAGAAATGAAATAATATGTCATATTACTGTGGTTAATGCCAAATACTTTGACGTGACTTTGGAATGATATTTTAATACAAAAAAACGCAAATTAATAAATACTTCTATAAGTCGAATTCGACTTATATAAATACAGTCAAACTTCCATACTTTCAACTTCTATAACTCTATTTTTTTTAGAATTTCATATATAGATAGCATTTTACCTATAAATTAACTTCCATAACTCGAATTTTTAATCGTGATCTATGGTAATTTGACTTAGGGAAGTTCGTCTGTAATATTGTATGTCAAAAAGAAATAAAATAATATGTCATATTATTGTGATTAATGCCAAATACTTTGACGTGACTTTTTTTAACACAAAAAACACAAATTAATAAACTATCTGTATACAGGGTGTCCCAATTAATTTATAATTTAATTATTTATTAATTGATTAATGAAATTTATGGAATAATTTATGAAGTGATCGAACATTTCTTCTTCTTCGCTTACTACATACTATACATATAGTGAAGATTACTAATTCCAGTAGCGTCACACACACACATTATATAATAAAAGCAATTATTATTCACAATGAATTTAATAGCAATATTTTCGTTATTTATGAACTTAATAGTTAATGAGTTTTTCAATATGCTTCCTATCATTACATAAATGAGGGAAAATACCGATGACGTTTGTGAACGTTTCTAATTATTCATAAACATTTGATCAATTGTCATTGATAAAAAAATGTGCTCAAAAATAGATTTTATTGTTGAAAATTCCTCAAATAAATTTTATATTTTTTTACTACAAAAAGCTGTGAAATTATAATTTTTCTTTAATTTGTAATGGCCAGTCATGAGTAAAGTAAACAATTAAATTTTTCTTAACTTTCACACAAAGTTTAATAATAAACATCAAAAATCAATTTTCATAATTCAATTCCAATAAATGTCACATTTCCAAATTTTAAAATGATATAAAAAATTTATATTCGTTTTGAGACCATTGATCTGACCCCCTTGTGACTCCGCCACTGCTTAATACATAAAAACATAGCCTATAGGGCACTAAGAAACAATAAATCGTGTAGAAATTAATTAAATTATTTTAATCTGTGAATGATGTTTTTTGGGTCATCCTGTATATATTTTTTAAATTAAGGTTACCAACTTTTACAAAAAATTTTTTGCTTAAATGAAATTTATAATTGATTAATAAATTAAGTAATCGCCCTGTATATGTGTATTGTAATAAATTACTTAAATTTAATTTTATATTTTATACTACAAAAGGCTGTGAAATTATTATTTTTCTCTAATTTGTATTGGCCAGTGATGGGTAAAGTAAAAAATTTAATTAAATTTACTTAACTTTCACACAAAGTTTAATAATAAACATAAAATCAACTTTGATTCAATTCCAATAAATGTCACGCAACATTTCAAAATTTTAATATGATATGAAAAATGTAGGTATATTCGTTTTGGGACCTTTAATCTGACCCCCTTGTGACTGCGCCACTCTTTAATATGCAAAAACAGCCCATAGGGCACTAAGAAACAATAAACCGTTTAGAAATTAATAAAATTATTTTAATCAGCGAACGATATTTTCTGGGTCATCCTGTATATATTTTTAAAATTAAGGTTACAAACTTAAAAAAAAAAATTAATAAAATGAACATAAAATCAACTTTGATGCAATTCCAAAAAATGTCAGATTTCCAAATTTTAAAATGATATGAAAAATTTAGGTATATTCGTTTTGGGACCTTTAATCTGACCCCCTTGTGACTCCACCACTGTTTAATATATAAAAACATAGCCCATAGGGCACTAAAAACAATAAACCCTTTAGAAATTAATAAAATTATGTTAATCTGCGAATGATGTTTTTCTGGGCCATCCTGTATATATTTTTTAAATTAAGGTTACAAACTAAAAAAAAAAATTAATAAAATGAACATAAAATCAACTTTGATTCAATTCCAATAAATGTCACGCAACATTTCAAAATTTTAAAATGATATGAAAAATGTAGTAGGTATATTCATTTTGGGACCTTTAATCTGACCCCCTTATGACTGCGCCACTCTTTAATATGCAAAAAAATAACCCATAGGGCACTAAGAAACAATAAACTGTTTAGAAATTAATAAAATTATTTTAATCTGCGAATGATGTTTTTCTAGGCCATCCTGTATATATTTTAAATTAAGGTTACCAACTTAAAAAAAAAATTAATAAAATGAACATAAAATCAACTTTGATTCAATTCCAATAAATGTCACGCAACATTTCAAAATTTTAAAATGATATGAAAAATCTATATTCGTTTTGAGACCTTTATTCTCACCCCCTTGTGACTCCACCACTTCTTAATTAATATATAAAAACATTGCCCATAGGGCACTAAGAAACCATAAACCGCTTAGAAATTAATAAAATTATTTTAATCTGCGAACAATGTTTTTCTGGGCCATCCTGTATGTTTTTTAAATTAAGGTTACCAACTTAAAAAAAAATTTAATAAAATTAACATATAAAATCAATTTTTATTCATTTCCAAAATAAGTCACGCAACACTTCCAAATTTTAAAATGATATGAAAAATGTAGATTCGTTTTGGGACCTTTAATCTGACCCCCTTATGACTGCGCCACTCTTTAATATGCAAAAACATACCCCATACGTCACTAAGTAACAATAAACCGTTTAGAAATTAATAAAATTATTTTAATCTGCGAATGATGTTTTTCTAGGCCATCCTGTATATATTTTTTAAATTAAGGTTACAAACTTAAAAAAAAATTTTAATAAAATGAACATAAAATCAACTTTGATTCAATTCCAATAAATGTCACGCAACATTTCAAAATTTTAAAATGATATGAAAAATATATATTCGTTTTGGGACCCCCTTGTGATTCCGTATTATGTGTAATAAAAACATGGCCCATACGGCACTAAAAAACTATAAACCGTTTAGAAATTAATAAAATTATTTTAATCTGCGAACGATATTTTTCTGGGTCATCCTGTATATATTTTTTAAAGTTTTAAAGTTTTTTCTTGTTTGAAAAAAATTTATAATTGATAAATAAGTGATCGCCCTGTATATATATGTGTATTGTAATAAATTAGGGTTGCCACCTTTACAGCAGCAGCAGCAGCAGCAACTCTATGTAAGAAAACTTTCTTTCTCATTGGAATCAATTTGTGCGTAGCGTCTGCTACCTCATCGCTAAACCGATACTCAACTGTTTCTTTCCAATTAATTAATGATAATAATTAATTCGTAACGCACACGCGCCTCGAACCATTTAATAATAATAATAATCATAAATGAATGCAAAATTGTATATCACTATCACATACGCGCATAAATAAATAATTTATTATAATGATTACTTTCACTTCGTCACTTTCATTCCTCTTTCAATTACATATTTTCAAAAATTTGACGCCAAAAAAATATAATAAATAATGTGTTGTTGCCCCCTTCTTACAAAACGACCTTGACTATAATTTCATATCAAAATGTCAATGTTTTTAGATTAGATTAATAGAATTGTTTGAAATTCTTCTTCGATGTTGTTGTTGAGAGGATGATGATGATAGTGAAAGTGGCGCTGTGATCGTCGCGTCCTTGATCAATTCACTACGAAACACACATAATAAAAAAATGTCAATGGCAAATTTTTTCCAGGCTGTTACTCTTTGGGCTCGTCTCACCAATCATCTGTCTTAATATAACTGATTATACGCAACATTTGCCCTATGAATTGAAGCCGATTGTTAGGAAAGCATTGGAAGTTGAACAGAATTTGCTACATTTGGAATGTAGTAAGGAGAGTGAGGAAACCGTTGTCTGTCCGCCTAGTAAATATCGACAAGCGACTGGCGAATGTAATAATGTACGACATGCTGATTGGGGAATGAGGGGGGCGCCGTTCCTAAGGCTTTTGTCACCGCAATATGTTGATGGTAATTTATATTAAAATATTTTATTTAATTGCTTCTATAAATTTTTAATATTTTCTAAAATTATAAAACAAAATTGAATTTTCTATTTAGAGTATGGATATGTCACCAATTTTTTTAACTCTAAATTTATCCAAAAAAAAAATGAAATCGATTTAACAGAATTTTAGATTTTAATTATAAAAATAATTTATACTAAATTAAGAATTTCCAAATCAGTCTTTTAAAAAAATGTTAATAACAAATTTAATTTCATACAAAACTTTTTAAAAATTTCGAAAAATACATTTTAATATTCATTTCTAAAAATCTGTTTGTTTCATTTAAGAAAACTTTACAAATATCCGTGAAACTTCTCTAACTCAAAATATAATTTTTCTATATCTCAAATTTTTAATATCTGCATATACTTGTTTCTATATCTCGAATTTTCCTACAGCTCAATTATTTTATTGTTCCTTGTTGATGATGTAAAGAAGTTTCAACTCTAAATACAAAAATTACAAAATTTTGAAATGCATAGCAAATACAAACCAGATTTATTTTATGTTGGATATAAAAATATTTTTTAATTGCTTCTCTAAATTTTAAATATGTATTTTCAAAAATTGATCTCAAATTATTTTAAATTTTTCTACAATATTGAATTTTCTATTTATAGTATCAAAATCGCACCAATTTTCTTAACTGTAAATTTATCCAAAAAAATGAAATCGATTTAAAAGGATTTTAAATTTTCAACAAAATTATTTATACTAAATTAAGAATTTCCAAATCATCCTTTAAAAAATTGTCAATAACGAATTTAATTTCATACAAAACTTTTTTTAAATTTCGGAAAATACATTTTAATATTCATTTCTAAAAATCTGTTTGTTAATTGTAAATTATTTTTAAATTTAGATTAATTTAAATTAAATAAAACTTTACAAATCTCCGTGAAACTCAAAATAGAGTTTTTCTATATCTCAAATATTTAATTGTTTCTATAGCTCAATTATTTTAATGTTCCATGTTGATGATGCAAAGAAGTTTCGACTCTAATTACAAAAATTATAAAATTTTGATTTTTGAAATGCACAGAAAATTCTAAACCAGATTTATTTTATGTGTATATAAAAATATTTTTTTAATTGCTTATATAAATTTTAAATATTTTCTAAAATTGATTTCAAATTATTTTAAATATTTCTACAATATTGAATTTTCTATTTATAGTATCAAAATCGCTCCAATTTTTTTAACTGTAAATTTATCAAAAAAAAAAAAAATAATTCGAATTAGAAGGATTTTAAATTTTCAACAAAATTATTTATACCAAAATAAGAATTTCCAAATCAGTCTTTTAAAAAATCGTCAAAAACAAACTTAATTTCATACAAAACTAAAACTTTTTTAAAAATTTCGGAAAATACATTTTAATATTCTTTTCTAAAAATATATTTGTTAATTGTAAATTATTTTTAAATTTAGATTAATTTAAATTAAAGAAATCTTTACAAATCTCCGTGAAACTCAAAATAGAGTTTTTCTATATCTGAAATTTTTAATATGTGCATGTAATTTGATTGTGATTTTTAAAATGCACAGCAAATTCGAAACTAATATTTAATTTATAAATATTTTCTGAAATTGATCTCAAATTATTTTAAATTTTTCTACAATATTGAATTTTCTATTTATAGTATCAAAATCGCACCAATTTTTTTAACTGTAAATTTATCAAAAAAAAAATTAATTCGATTTAAAAGGATTTTATAATAGTATAAAATTATTTATACTAATTGTAAATTAAGAATATCCAAATCAGTCCTTTAAAAAATTGTTAAAAAAAACTTAATTTCATTCAAAACTAAAAAAAAGTTTTCTATATCTCAAATTTTTAATATGTGCATATGATTGTTTCTATATCTCGAATATTCCTACAGCTTAATTATATTACTGCTCCTTGTTGAAGCAAAAATTAATTTTTGAAATATTTTTTCTAAAGGTGTATCAAAACCACGTGGCTCAATGCCGAATCCAAAATTAATCAGCAAAGTGTTTCGTAAACGGCCTCAACATATACACGAATCAATTACCGCTTTATTAGGTGCTTGGAGTGAATTGGTTCTGCACGATTTGGCAAGTACTGGCAATTTAAGAAGTGACGATTGTTGTCGGAACGAGCACGGCGAATGCTACGGAAAATTGGGAAACGGCGATTGTGTCGAATATATGCGCACATTACCCGCCATATTAAGAGAACAATGCGATTTTGGTAAGGCATATCACAAAAATAAAACAGAAACAAAATACTTACATATAAATCAAATAATTTTTAGAATATCGTAATCAAATGAATTTGGCATCGTCGTTCCTCGACGCTTCCGCCCTCTATGGCAACACGCAGACCGCAATGGAAAAATTGCGGACTTACGACGCGGGTTTGGTGAATGTCACCGCGTGTCGCGTATGCAATTCGAACGCCCTCTATGCGGCTCTGCTGCGCGAGCACAATCGCATCGCTATCAATTTGGCGCAATTGAATCGACACTGGCCGGACGAGACCATTTTCCTCGAGGCGAAACGAATTTTGGCCGCCGAAATTCAGCACATCACCTACAATGAATTCCTGCCAACCGTATTAGACGAAAATACCATTGCCAATTCGGATTTGCGTCTCAAGTCGCATGGCTATTATACGAACTATTCGAGTTCGCATCAAGCAGGCGTTTTTAATGAAGTCGCTCTAATTGGACTTCCCATATTATTATCGATGATTCCCAAGACGCTGGTAAGAGAATAGAATGTTCTTCTTTTTTTTTCTTTATTAGACGTTGCGTGAATCAATTGTTTACATTGCAGATGAATGAAACGGCTGAAACTTTCGCCGATATGGTTGATCTGTTGATTAAGACGCATGGGAATGTGCCCAGCTTACATATTGAAGTACCATTACGCGCCGAATGGGATACAACCGCATTGTTACTTCACATGGGTAGAGATCATGGTATTGCACCATATCCCAAATGGGTTGGTTTATGGCAAAATGTTACATTGAATCACTTTGATGATTTGCATAAAGTTGGCATTGGGAAAGATGACATTAAATTGCTGAAGGGCTTCTATAAGTAAGTTTTTATGGATATGTCATAAGAACCGTCTATATAAACTATTCTTTTTTTTTTGTAGAAATATTAATGATATTGATTTATTGGTTGGCGCCTCTCTAGAATCACCTAAATTAGGTTCAACCATTGGACAAACAATTTCTTGTATACTAAAAGAACAGTTTGCATTGTTAAGACGTTCGGATCGGTTTTGGTATGAAAATGATTTGCCGCCTAGTAGTTTAACAACCGAACAATTAAATGAGATTAGGAAGGTCACCTTGGCTGGTTTATTGTGCGCCAATACAGATGGTTTGGATTCCATTCAACCTAAAGCCTTCGTCCAAGAAGATCCCTTCTTGTAAGTAAAAAATTTTAGCTATTTTTTAGAAATTTGTATTACTAAAATTCACTTTAGATAAAAATGTTTTAAATGTTCCAAATTAGCCCAAAAATTGGCTAAAACAACAAAAACTTGTTTGCAAAAAATTTAATATGAAATTAGCCCAAACAAATACTTGTTGCTTAGCCCAAAAATTGGCCAAAACCACAAAAACTTGTTTGCAAAAAATTTAATATGAAATTAACCCAAATAACAAAAACTTGTTACTTAGCCCAAAAATTAGCCCAAACAACAAAAACTTGTTGCTTAGCCCAAAAATTGTACAAAACCACAAAAACTTGTTTGCAAAAAATTTAATATGAAATTAGCCCAAATAAAAAAAACTTGTTGCTTAACCCAAAAATTGGCCAAAACCACAAAAACTTGTTTGCAAAAATTTAATATGAAATTAGCCCAAAAAAAAAACAAAAACTTGTTTGCAAAAAAATTAATACCGTATGAAATTAGCCCAAACAACAAAAACTTGTTGCTTAGCCCAAAAATTGGCGAAAACCATAAAAACTTGTTTGCAAAAATTTAATATGAAATTAGCCCAAACAAAAAAAAACTTGTTGCTTAGCCCAAAAATTGGCCAAAACCACAAAAACTTGTTTGCAAAAAATTTAATATGAAATTAGCCCAAAAATTGGCCCAAACAACAAAAACTTGTTGCTTAGCCCAAAACCATAAAAACTTGTTAGCAAAAAAATTAATATTAAATTAGCCCAAAAATTGGTCAAAACAGCAAAACCTTATTTGCAAAAAATTTAATATGAAATATTTTTAGAAACGCAAGATTGTCCTGTGAGCAACACCCATTACCCAATTTAGTGCCATGGTTGGAAATGGACCACATGACCGATCTAAGTGAAGATATGTTA
>JAODFZ020007626.1:0-14208 GCA_027574845.2 Deinopsis erosa
AAGAATTTTTTAACAAGTTTTGAATTCTTCTTTAAAATCGTTTGTGATTTCAATACAAAATTGTATAATTTATAATTTCTGAAATGGATACAATTAATTCATCGATCTATTATAAAAACGGTAAAAATTAATGAAAACGTTGGAAATTTGAAAAAATTTAAAGAATTTTTTAACAAGTTTTCAATTCTTCTTTAAAATCGTTTTTGATTTCAGTAGAAAATTGTATAATTTACATTTTTCAAATTGATACATTTAATTCATCAATGTATTATAAAAAATTGAATTTTTAGCTAGGAATGAATGAAAATATTTGTGAAATATAATTTTTCGAAGTTTGATTAAATATTTTATAAAAAATGTTTTTTTTTAACTAGCAAAGAATGAAAACGTTGGAAAATTTTAAGACATTTTTAATAAGTTTTGAATTTCCTTTCATAATCGTTTTATGATATCAATACAAAATTGTGTAAAATTTGTATTTTTTTTTTTAAATGTTTATGATACCTGCAGTGGACTATAATAGGTCCAGCATCTGGTGGATTGGCAGCGGCAGACTTTTTAACAAAGTGCAATACCGGTAATGGATGATCGGGAGTACCATGATCTGGCCAGTTAGTGTAATGATATTGATATACTAATTTTTCAGTCAGAGCGGCCTTCTTCTTCTTAATCTATTAAAAAATAATGCAAATTAATTTATAAATATATAAAGCACAATAGTTTTAAACTAACCCTTAGATGTTTGATCTGCAGAGTCCTTACGGTATAAGTAGACATCACATCTTCTTTGACTAGCTTCACTTGTATAACACCGTAAGTTTCTGTTCCTTCTTTTGGCCAATACATATCACATTTTCTCTACAAAAAGGAAAATTCAAAATTTATCAAAAATTATTACAAACATGATAGGTGAAATGTTAATTAAATTTTAAAAATATCCGTCAGATAATTTGCTAATTTAATTAGTAGAAATTTGTTTTGTATTTTTGTGTAAATTGGACGTTAGAATGATTAGATACTACAATAGATAAAATAAAAAATCACAGCACACATTTTTTTGTACCTCATAATGTTCGCTACCGAAACGGGAAAGATGATAAAAATCCTAACAAAAAATAAACAAAAAATTCTATATAGCATACGAAAGAAAATAAAAACTAATTAAACATTCCAATGTATATAACAAACTCACCCTTCCACGTTCCACTAAATTAGTAATCATCACAATAATATTAACTCGCTGTTCCCAAACCATTCTCCAAAAGCAATCAAACGTTGACGGCAAAGGTCCTTGTGTGCCAATATACGCTTTCGACCATTGAAAACCATCAATATAATTTGCATTAATGTAATCATTTTTCTTCTGGCCGGGCATTTGCAACAATTGAACGCGACTATGATCATCTAAATAGAATTAATTAAGTTTAACAACAAAATAAGTAGATAGAAACCTAATAAATGCAATAAGGTCCCTATATAAAAACAATAGAAACTACGTGAGAAGTAAGAACTGGAGGGCAGGAACATTTACAACAAAAGAAGGACTAAGACAAGGAGGGGTAATGAGTACTATGTTATTTATCATACTAATGGAAGAGATGATAGTAGAATGCAAGACAAAAATGGAGCAACTGGTCAGAGGATATAAAAACATGCAACAAATCAAAATAGCAATGCACAGGATGAAGGAAGAAAAACAGACAAAAAGAATATGGGAGGCACGGATAAGACTAAGAAGAGGAAGAGGAAGACCGGGAGATACATGGGACGAGGTGATAGAAAAGATAGTAAAAAAGTCTCAACACAAGAAGCAAAAAGAATGACTGAAGATAGGAGTAAATGGAAAGAATTTATCCAGAACTAAGAACAAATCCCTACACCGAAAGGTAGAAGGGAGAGGATTATATATATATAACAAAATAACCAATTTCCATTTGATCAACTTACATGCGATAATATTTAAATAACGGTTTTTCCCTTTGTTATCAGGCATTTGCGAATTAACCGATGCATATACATCCAAAGTCGCCTCAGCTTGAATTGTCTCATACTCCTTACTAAATCCGATATCGCCATCAGCATGTAATTCAGCGACATGCTTACTAAACATGTTAACTGGTATAGCGCCTTTGTGATCTCCCGGTTCGTCAGGAGGTGCATTCCAATCTAATGATGCAGTTGGTACAGAGCATGGTGGATCATCTAAATAGTAATAAGTCGCGTGGAAACATTTCCTAAAGCATCATAGAAATGAGTAATATTATTAGAGTTAAATTGTTTACCAATGAATACCTCCATATAATAAAAGAGAGAATTGCTAAAAATAATGCAAATCCAGCGCATAATGCTCCAGCAATCATTCCAGCGCTTAATTGATGATGAGTATGAGGCATATATGATTGGATTTTATCGCAATCGATTTGCAAATTCACATATTTCTTCTCAGAGAATGGGCCTTGGATTAGTCTGCCTGTATAAACGCTCTTTGTTGATGCACTAACACAAACTTCATATTTCGCATTTGTTGTGAGATTCTTAATTGAATACTAAAATTTGGATAAATTAGCATGCAATGAATGCATATGAATATTCATGTATTTACTGAAGTTACTAAATGTTCGGTATTGGTTTGTATTGAGATGTTATCGTAATATCCAGCATTATTTTTAACAATAATGTTATAAAAGTCAATTGTTTCGAAATAATGAGTAGGTCGTTTCCATTGCAGATAAATAGAATCTTGAGATTCGCATGTTAAATTAACAATCTTTGGTGGGCTTGGTCCAGCAATATCAGTTTTATTGGACACTTCATCGGATTTGTTTCCTTCATATATTAAAGTATAGGCTTTAACGAATATCTTGTATTCAGTGAAGGGCTCTAAAATAAACAAAATTTTGATTAGATTTACATTTAGGGATTTGTTTATTTGATAAGTATACGTAGTTTTGTTAGGTTGTAACGAATAACAGGAGCTAGGCTTATATCTTGAGTAGACTGTACATGAGTCAAGTTGCCATGAACATAATAAATCCGGTAACCATCAATCGGTCCATTTTTCTTCTCGGGTTCATTCCAAACTAAGTGCATGCTATCTGATGTGATTTGTCGCACAGTGAGATTACGAGGTTTTCCAGGAACTATAAATAAACATAGTAAACAATGAAATTGATGTAAAAAATAGAAAAGTAAACAATGAAAAAACATGCAAACATAAGTTTAAATGGATTCGATGCAAGCGTCTATTAATATTCATTAATAAATGATTCACTCATTCATTATTAATGGTTCTTTATTGGATGGGATGGTGCATGGGTTGCATTGACAGAATATATGTATATGTATATATATATACATATATATATATATATATATATATAGGGCATATGAGGATGTGAGAAATAATTATAAGGACAAACCTTTAAGAATATCGATAGAGTATTCGGTGGTGTGTTGACCATAAATAAATGAGCAAATTGCTATTAAAAATACAACAACAGCATGACCCATCCTAACATCAAACAGTTCCTTACAGAACCACTATAGGAGAATATTTATGCACCAAATAGAAACACTCATGTTTGGAGCGAATTATCACAGGGGATATTAGTGCAAGCGTTGCAACTAGGTGAAAACGATGCGCATTTTCTCCACTTATTATATTTTAATCTTAACAAATAGATACTGAATATACACGATTATCTGCACCACCCAGCGATAACTGTGACAGCCGAGTTTTAGGGTGAGGGACGTAAGGGACCTAGAGGGGTTCCTGACCGGAGCGAAACCGGACGGGCCGGCGCAATAGATCAGAGTTTCGGTGCATGTTCGGTAAACTTCGTGTCTCGAATCGCGAATTCTGCGCTCCAACTAGAATTCAACATGCACTTCGGGCAGCTCGTTTTGAAAGTCGCGCATTTATTATAAAATGCTTGATGTAGGAGGTTTCGGGTCAAGATGTTATTCAGAACAAAGAACAATCTTTTTTTTTTCTTTCGTTAGGTAGCTCGTTATAATTGCTTGCCCGATGCCCTTCATCGACGGAACTACGGTAGACGCGTTACTACAATTTAGGATGACACGTCATCATATGTACATGTTTTCTTTCTTAAATTCTCCTAATACTCGCGTAATTAATTATACTAACTGTATAAAAGATAAATGCTCTTACAGCATGAATTTGCAATAAACAATGTGTTAAGTTGTATCTCTTAACAATATCGTCGTAAAACTTTGTTTAAAGCTATTGGATAACAATTGTTTTGTGTCGGAAATACTCCAATTGCTTTGGATAACTATGGTATATATATACTATATATAGATTATATATTGCTCGGTTCAATGGACCATTTTTATTTGTAGTAGTTTATATGATATGAAATGATGCCTTTATTACCATACGATATGATGGAAAATTTGAAATTGACTTTATAAAGCACCACGTATATGTATTATCATATATTTCACTTATATACTAAAAATATTCTGCTAATAACAGACGACTATCAACTTTCCCCGTGAAATAATGACATTATATATTTTCCAATAAATATTAATGGAAATGCAGTTCATGTTACATATTTATGCTTTGGGATTTGAAAATTTTCCATCACGCTAACGTTGAATTTGACTTTTCAATATATGAAAATAAAATATTTTAATTTTGATTATTGGTGAATAGATTGTGAGGAAGAATTGAAGCAATTGCAATTTATTTGTGTAAAAATGGGGAAATAATGATAAGTTGTATTTAAATGAGACGAGCTAGACTTGAGACGATCTTTTGTTGTCGGGAACAATGGCTTTAGAAGTAGCAGGTGTTCGTCGAGGTAGATGAGGGCGTAGATAGGCGACAGATGCATCCTTAGTTGCATTTTATTTGATGCCTTCTTTGCGAAAATATAAAAACTACATTAATAGAACGTTTATTTGTTGACTTTTAATATTATTTTTCATCTCTACTACCAAGCTTAATTAATAACGGACACATCAATGTGCACAGGATGTTAAAATTATCTGTATAATCCTTATATCCTCTAACGGATGTAACATTTTATACCATTATTATATTTTGTTAAAATTGCATTAACATTTGCTCAATATTTTTTGATAAATGAAGATATTATGAATTAGATAAACGAAAATATCTAGGAAATTATTTATAAAATTTGTAATTTCTTTTATTTGATGCTACGGACATCTATCTTCTAAAGAGTAAACCTTTTAATCATATATTTCACCGGCATGTGACTCTATTAATACAAAATAAAATATAAAAAATTATTGAGTTTTGAAAAGCAATAAAAAGTCATATAAAACATTTTTGATAAACTTTTTTTGTTTTATTTTTGAAATGAAATATTTTATTGTATGTATACGTATTTTCAATACAATCTTAATATTTATATATAGTCATGCATACACGAAAAATATAAAAGAAAGTAATAAAAGTATAAAAATGTATATTATTTAAAATAAACAAAGTTTATTTTTTATTCATAAAGAAAAACAATTATGAACAAATGTGTAATGCATTGAATCAAGTATTAATTTAAAGCAGCATTAATTAAAATAGCTTCGCATGTATGAAATTATTAAAAAAACATGAGAGCAAAAAAAAAACTTTGTGAGCAATTAATTCGTTTCGCGAAAGTTGGTGTAATGCAGAATGAAATAGTGAAGCTTTTAACTTTCACAGTACAGGGATAGGATGATATTTAATTTATAATGTAAAGTGTGAGGTGGTCCAACTCGAAAGAGATCCGCTGAACAATAATGAATGGTTCATTTGCTATATAATGAGAGTAGCGTTGATAGAAACGGAAGGAGACGCTTGCAGCGCCTCAACGACGCTCAACGGCACGAAGTAAATGCTTACTTACAACGGGACGGTATTGATTCATGCTTTCAGAGAGTTTGGTAAGCATAGAACATGTAAGCACATTCCAATCCAATGGTGTCCAGCCCGTACATTATTAATTTCAAAATTGAATGCGTCAATTCATCTTGCTTGGTAGTGTATGATAGAAATTCCGCTCGGTACTGCTTGAAACGTATATAACGCCGTGATTTATTCAAGCTCTTTTGATGTTGTACACAAACGAGTGGAAAACATTTTGTTTTACTTTAAAAATATGTTTTCATTACTTCTTTGAGCTCATTTAGGTTGGTTGGGAGAAGGAAAAATGTCAAGAGCACTAGTAGGGAACTTTACTAGCCGAATAATAATAAAAAATAATAAGTGTGAGACGCGTGATATAGACGTGTTGCAAAAGCAAAGTACCCTCTACCCGTTTACTGTTTACAATTTGGGTACATGTCAGTTGAAAAGCGAATATTAAATAGGGAGTAGAGTGGGCTATGTATGAATGTATGTATG
Source organism: Deinopsis erosa (assembly GCA_027574845.2). NCBI lineage: Eukaryota > Metazoa > Arthropoda > Insecta > Coleoptera > Staphylinidae > Deinopsis > Deinopsis erosa. The sequence continues at coordinate 6,380 of JAODFZ020007626.1, forward strand.
TATGCACATGTATGTACATTGTATGCGTATATCTATCTATCTTTCTGTTTGGTAGCAAATAGCAATAACAACTACTTTTATATTTCTACTTGTCCAACAGAATATCATAGGATGTGGACGATTTCCTAAGCAATATTTGCGATTAGATAGCGTCATTTATAACTCTAAAGCGGCAGACTGATGTTTTAGCATTGGGGATTGCTTCCATCACGGCAAAACTCTAATAAAATTGCATTTTTGATATACTGCTCGTAATTCAGAAGATACAATGGCGTGTTCGTTGCACGTAATGCACGTTGGCAAATTAAAGATTTTCTTGCGTGTCGATTTTCTTATTTTTCCCTATTCTCTATGTATTTGGTCATCAAAATCATTAATATATATATATATATCATCACATTATAATCACAATCACTTCGTGAATAGTCAGTTTGAGAAAATAATGGTGATTCGTTTTTCGAGTCGTCTTTTTTTTTCGTAGGAAATTAGGATCTTAGACGACGATTCCGGATGGTATAAATAATGAATGAGTCGTTTCTGTTTGTACGTGAGCTAGACCTTATAATCAATTTCTCTGATGGGTTATAATAGTCTCGAGTCGTACGTAGTTGCAATCTAAATAAAAAAAAAGAACTAGGGGAAAGTTCTGATGACTCGTTTGGTTGAGCCAGCTGAGCCAGGAACTCTTCATGAAATTTTTCCATTTCGTTGGAGTATTTCCGACACTTGACAGCGGTTGTATTGCAATATTAGACAAAAAAAGAACTAACTGTTGTTGTTAATATAAAATTTAATCCGTGGTATTTAAATTTCGGTTTAATATAATATATTATATAAAGGAAGATTACGTAATTTGCGTTTAAATAATTTTGACGTAGAGTTTATATGTGTATATGTGTTTATGAAAGTTTGTCGCAACATAGCAAAATGAGGAGATTATCAGTATAATAGGAAATTTAGTACCCACCTCCCTGATCTGTCATGACAACTACGGTTGTTCTCGGCCCAGGTCCCTCTGGATTGAAAACTTGCAGACCCACGCAATACTGTGTAAAGGTCTCTAGGTCTTGGATTGTGTGACTCTGAAAGAGAAAACATAACTCTTATTAGATATGACATTCGCTAGTAAGTAAGAAATTATTCCCCGAATGGTGACCCGGATGGCACTGACACGTGCACGATTACGTGGTGCTTAAACGCTCCGGCAGGAGTTCTAACTCCTGGAGCCGTGTCAACTAAAACCACACTATATACCGCTACCAGTATCTTAAATCACGTAGTAAATACAAGCAATGAATTTAAGTGTCATTATTATAGCTAATTCGAAACCGCGATGTGAAAGATCTTTTCCGAAATTTATGATATTAACGTAACTAATACACTCGTTTTAGATAAAATCAAAGTTTTAAAGTTTCCTAAAGAAAACCCAATCAATAGCTATTTAAATCCCTGCTTTAAAACGAAATTGTTATTACATCCCTCACCATTTTTCCACTTATACATTTAGGAGTATAAAATTGAAGAAAATTTCAGTGTCGAATTATATGAAGTGCGAACATAAAAATAAATTTTGATCGAGTTATAAAATATATAAATCTATCTATAAAACAAACAAAAAACTAATTTGAAATGAAAATAGAAACAATGGCCAATAGGATGGCCTATTAATAGACAGGTCATTGGATTAAGAGGTTTAGCAGAGTTTCTGTGATTTCCCCTGAGTCTCAGATTGAGCGTTCAGAACGAAACTTGTATGAAAACATCCCAGTCATAGCAATTTCTTTCGGTTATTCCTTTCACTGATCGTATTATACCTCTACGGATGGATCTCTGATGTAGATTTCTTTCGTATGATTCTCGCCGAGATCTCTTTGCCAGTAGGAAATACGATATCCTAAAAATTCCCCGTGTATGGTATCGCGATGTGGTGGCCTCCAACTGATATGCAAAGCTGTAGCTGATGTATTATGAGCTGTCGTGATGGTTGGTACTCCAGTGGGAGCTGCAACAAAACAAACAATCAATCTGTCAATATTTATTACGAAACAACGTATATCCAAAATTCCCACTTCGTTAAACCGAACCATTTATTATATAGAATTAGATTGAGTAAAATAATGGCGGCGGTGGCGGTGGTGGCATAGCAAGTGCTGTTAACATTTAAATTTAGATCTAACTCCTACTCGTTCTATTCCATATTCTAGATCTGATTCTACCAACTAACAAATATACAAAGCACTTATGCCGCTTAAATAGATTCAAATTCATAAGCTGCTTTGCTGCGCAGAAATATAGGATATACTATGGTATACATATACAGGGAATATTAGAATTAAACTTCTAATGTAAATGTAAATAACGTAAAGGTAGTAAATAGGTTACGAAACCATTTACAATTCCCTTTTTACTTTTGTTGTATTTTACTTAACATATATCTACATCCTTTCATTAAATGTCATAATTTCTTAAATATTAATAGTACATTAACTTTGGAGTCGTGCACTGTTTGATAAAGGCCGGCAAAAAGACTGGAGGGCTTAAGCATTACCATTTCGATTGAATTTTACTACATATATGTATGCTTGTGCATGTGGTGGTCCCCTAAGGGAAGATAAAATTGAATCGTGGAAAACAAACTTAATATCTGGCTAGTACTAACAATGCAAATCGCCATTTGAATACGTTTATGCTATCAGGAAATGAAGAAAGATATATATATATATATATATATTAACACGGTTTGGGAAGAGAAAAAAAAACGAACAGCGAATTTAAAAGATCGTTTTGAAATGTTATGGCAGTTTTCTTTGTTGAATTTTATTCACTACATTTCTCTTAGTTCATTTCCTCGGCGTTTATGTCCAAAAGCTGTGCACTTGTGCGTTAGGTTCTATTTGATGTATTCGATTAAGGATTACGAACAATCCCATAAATGTGCAATATATAAGGAGGCTAGGACACATACGCAATATTCCTCCCCTTCTAATAAATCTAATATAAGCATAAAGTATACGGTAACATTCCTTCAACCCCACAGCTATCCTAACTAAAGCATAATTGTAAAACTCTTCAAATATTATATTACATAAGACATTATGTAATACTAATTAAATGCATTAAATTATTTATTATTTAGTTACATCTAACTCATTAGTGTGGCATCTAAGTCTATGGTCTAAAAACTAATGGACTCTATAGTAGTAATAATAAATTATTAAAGCAAAATTTTTTTAGAAAGTTTAGAAAAAATTTTTATTATATATTAAAACATTTTAATATTTAATTCGTATTTGTTGATGAAATTTTTTTCATAATTATTTGTATGATTTTTTTTATGAATATTTTTACAAGTATCCAAAAATGTAAAAATGTTAAAATAACAATAAAGCCTCAGGCTTTAGAAATATAGACCACATACGTATATGCAATGATTACAGCGGTATCAAGTTACAAAAGGCTTTTGTGTGGAAGTATGTGTGGATGCATATAATAAAAAATTTTCAAATCTTCTAATCTCGATAAAAGCTGATGCTAATTTAACATTTTTATGTAAGTAAAACAGTATATGTCGGAAGGAATATGTGAGAGAAAGTATACGAGTTGAAGCTTCTATCTAGTTAACGTAAATTGGAACTTTCATTTATTATTCCATAAAAGCATTTAACTAATCTGCTTTTGAAAATGCTGATGCACTAATCCTAACAATAATACGGAAAGCATTGCATTTATATTTATTTACCCCTTCATTTGCAAACAAGGACAAAGCATCAGAACCAACACATAGGGAGAGAAAAAAAAAGATGTGCCAATAAAACGCTTCGAGAAATTATTAAATCTGTGCGCGTTGATTATTTTTTCCTTTTCAAAGCCATTTGACAACATATATTTATTGCGACCATATATTATGTGTAGTTCGAGTAAAAAACGTCAAACTGATGTGTGAGAAATCTAAACAAAAACGGTGGAGGTTCAAGAGTCTGTAATTCTTCGAGAGTAGAATAAAACCTTTTCTGCACTTGGTTCAGTATTGATTTGAAATTGGTCTGACTAAAAATATCAATAAAAATAGCACTTAGAAATAGAAATGAAATAATAAGAAAACAGAAATGATCAGATACACATTTTATTGCCGACTTTTTCCTCACTATAACGTCATTACTATATTTAGATGGATAAAATAAAGTTATGAAAAAGTACTCGTAAAAGTTGCTCTATGTAGGTTATTTTTTAGTATTCTTTTTTTTTATATGGATCTAGATTTTTTATTGTTCTTGCAAGAAAAATGCTATACGTGGTGTAAAACAGTTTAAAAAAAACGTAACCACAGTTTGTGTAAGTTTGAGTCTCTTGAAAGTTGGACATGTGGGATGAGATTGGAGTAAGTGATCGGATCAGATTAAAAGTGTGTAGGAAAAAAAACGCGCTTCGAGTGATCCTTTTAGGAATGATACAGTTTAAGAAAGATTGTGGTATCTGCAGCAAGCCATCATTTAATGATAGAGTAGGTTCTTTGTTGAAAGATTTCATCTCTACGCGGATGTACGTTTGATGTGTATTATTGGTGCCTGGGGCAAAGATCGAGGCGAGTATTGCACCCTAGTGCTTTCAGAATCGATGCAATTAGAATCCTGCATCCGGTAGCTATGTCGGATATACTGAAGGAATGTAGAAAGTTGTAGGGTGGCGAAAGATGCTCAAATATCAATATCTCAAGATTAAACTCAATTGGCACCCAAGGGCGGGATTGTTTAAAGTGATAAGGCACGTGAAACAATTTTATCTTATACATTTATCCTGAAAGTCCAACGATATTAAACAAACATAACATTTTTTTTGTGTCAGCGCAGTCGTTTGGTAGCAAACAATACGCGTATGGCTAATTTTTCTTCGTTAATCTAATTTTAAGCAGCACCCTTTTAAGTCACTAAATGATTTGGTTGCAATTGATTTAGTTCATGGGCTGCTGGATCTTTAATTTCCTGATAGTGAGCTTCAACTCAGCTCATCGATTTTATTTAAATGTCGGGTCAAATTGTTAGACTTCGATTAGCGGTGGTTCCACTTTGACAATTCAGATAATGAAAGTGGTATATGTACGAAGGTAGCTGTTAGAACCGTGACCTGACATCATGAAAACCTTAGCAAATCGTTTACATTTACGATCGGTAATCGCTACATTTAAAAAGTACACCGGTGTGAATTTTCTACTTGAAAAGCGGTAATTTTCTTGCCATCAATGATGTACTTAAATTTGAGAAACCGTTACGAGTATATCATAAAATAATTGCAATTTAATGCTAAATGTAAATAATGTTTAATGTTTATTTTACAAGTTGAAGTTATTAAAGTTTATTAAATTTATTATATAGGTTTATGTACTTCTTCTTTGTATAGTATAGTTGAAAATTTAAGATTTCTATCTAATTGCTAGAGAAGAGTTTGCATAGTTGAATGCACTTGATATGTCATGACATTTTTAGTTCAATGAAATTTTAGATTATTGTTTCGAAATATAAATATTCTATATTATGTGTAATTGTAATATGTATATTATTAATACTCGTAATATGCACTATATGAATAATTGAAATAAATTTGAAATAGTAATTATAAATAGTAATGATTTGAGATGAAATTCAAAGTTAATTTATTAGTAATATAAACATTAAGATTAATTTGTTTACCTATTGATGATATTGAGTTGTGACTAGTGGATTTAAGTATTGTTATTGTCTAGAATTTGATTGTGAATTGAACTATTTGAGTCATTTAATTATTACTGGTTGAGTGATGGCGATAGATTGATTGTAAATTGAAATGAAATGAAGACAATTCTGGAGAGAATAAATCGCAACACGTTGAATTCGTCGTCATTAATTAAAGTCTGGGGAAACAATTAATTACAAGCTCGTTTTAATTTTAGAAGAAAAAAATGAGGGAATGAAAGTTTTTAGAAAGTTTTAAGCTGCAAAGATTTTATGGTGTGGGTTGTAAAATGTGAAATATTGAGGGTGAAAATAAATTAGGAAAGCTTAAAAGGTGAATGGTTACTTACCCTCACGAAGAGTAACCATATAGTAGGATTCTTTGCTTGGTGTACTTGCGCCCATTGCATTAACAGCGACAACACGAAAACTGTAGACGGTGTATGGCTTTAAATTGGTGATTTGGTAGCTGGTGGAGTTGTTTGGCGTCAAAATGCCGTCGATGACGTCCCACTCGCCATCCTCTCCAACTCTGAAAGTGTAGCATAGTTTTATCTCTTGAATTCCTTTGTTATGCTTTGTACAAGCACAATGCGGTTTAAAATCCAATGATGTTATGATAGAAACGTGCTTTGTTGTAAGAGTTTTGTTCACTAGCTCAATTGCATTTGAAAGAAAGGTTAACGAATAAAACGTAACGAAAACTCTCGGCAAATACGTCTCCGCTAAAATAAGTGGATAAAGTCATGACTAGAACAGAGACTTTCAGAAAAAATTACCGTCACTATGATTAATTGAAACTAACTTGTTATTTTCCTCAACTTTATTTTAAAATTGCAATGTCAAAATCAAATTTTCTTAAACTACTTAGTACAAGGCTTAACGAAAAACCTCTAACAGATGACTATTTGCATTCTTCTTTTTCATATCTTATTTTATCATCATTGTATTCAAAAGTATGTTTTAATTACGTTTTTCTCATGCATTTAGATTGCTACATCCCGGATTCAGTCTCATCTTCTTAGATATTAGCTAAAGCTATACTCTTTCAACATTTACTTCTATTTCTTCAAACAATGCTTCATATAACGAAGACTCACTATTTTGTAATTTGCTATATATTTTATGAGCACTATATGAAATAGAAAGATTAGTGCATACCTGTTTGTACATTTTTCTATTAAAATTTCAATTTTTACGTTTTTATGGATGTATTGAAAGTGTTCCTATTATTTTATTGAATAATATTTTTCGATAAAACCTATTTTAAATGAATGTTCTATTAATCTATCTTTTGATTCATTTTTATTACTTTTGACATGGATATAAATTACAAATATGTATTACAATATAAAACTATACAATTAGAATTCAGTTAGATATTTTATCATAAAAAATTAATTATTATAAAATTTAATTAGAAATAAATAAATGAACGCTTATTTTTTTATTGACTCCGCTCTATGTTTTTGTTTGCATATAAGTGCACGAATGAACAAACAAAAAAGTGAAATTACCAATAAATTTTTATTTGTTTGTGTTATACTTTATTAAATATGCAACAAACAATTTATATTTAGCTTGTTTAAAGACGAAGTAAAATAAAATTATTGTTTATATAAAATATATTTATTTTAGAGTTATATAGTATACAGTTAAATGGGGAGGAGCCTTTTAAAGCTTGTTTGCCTTGATCAATAATTTTAGAATAAGGATAAAAGGATTTTAAATTAATAGTACAATTGTAATTATAAAAGTAAATAGTTTTATGTTTAATTAACTTTCAGCACAATTTACACGTTCTCTAGAAAGCGAAATTGCTTTAAATGATCATTATTTAAAATTGATTAAATAACTCGTTTAACTTTATCTATAATTTTCTATAAATATGAGCCGACATAAATATAAGGAATTGTTTCGTAAATTATGTTTTTGTTACTAACTTTAATCGAATTTCTAAAACATTTCAAATAATTTTATTAGTTAATGTTTTTAAAAAGAGAACTATAAATACGGTATGTTATTTAATATATTTGGGATGTTACTCTGATCAGTTCAAAATAAAAATGATCAGTAATTTAATATTTCGGCAGTAAAACATGATCAGTAATAAAAAGAAAATTG
>JAODFZ020007705.1:0-31739 GCA_027574845.2 Deinopsis erosa
ACATATTCGCTAATATCTTTTGAAACAAATGAAATTTTTTAATATTTTTTTAAATTCAACTAAGTTGTGAGTTTATGCAATTAATTAAGAAAAAAATTTAGAAAAAAAAAATTCACTTTACCGGGATTCGAACCCTAGTCATGTTCGATATCTTATTGTAAACAACACCGGAATTCGAATTGGTACAGTAAAAATTTATAAATATAAAAATGTAAGTACAAACTACATATGTGAAACTATGTGAAATTGGAAATTAACTTGCGTTTTCTTTGGTTATGATTTCATACATATAATTTTTAGTTTTAGGAAAATGTATATTTTGTATTTAGCACTGAAGCGCAATGATGAATAGATCAAACAAACTAAAAGCAAACTAAAGTAAAGGATAATTGTTGCATAATGCGCTGGTTAAATGTGAAAACTTTTCATGGTAAAATCCCTACACAATTCTAAAAAATTTTGGAACTATAACTACACCGATATTCGTATATTAAAGGACACATCATCTTGCAGAATCCACTTTGCGAAACGCTGATGTAGACATACAAACGCAACAATAACCTTCTCGTATACTTTTCTTTTTTGATCTGTTCAATTTTGCAATAAATTGCCCTTTATAAAAGATTAAATGCAATTTAAAATATGTATAATAAAACATATGCATTTCCTCTAATAAGCAAAAAATATGCTTTTAAGAATTTTTTTAAATTCAATAATAATTTGTTATCTAAAATAATCACATTTTTATTGGTCCATGTATACATAATTAATTTAACAAATAATTACATGTTTTGTGTTAAAAAATTTGTTAAGCAATCTGAAACTATTTAATTAATATTTGGAGTGGATTTAATTAACAAAATATTTAAGCAAAACAAAATATCTAATTGGAATGTTTCAACGCATGTACAAAAAAAAATGATGAAATGAATTTATTCTGATATGAAATTGTTAAACTTTTAGTTTAGTTAGTTGAAACAGCAACAATATAGTTGGAAATCATCATTAAATTATAATATGCTTTTAACTAAATGAACGAAGCATGAATTAAAGTAAAAAAAAGAGGAGAATATTATAATAATGAAATAATAATAATAACAAAAAAAAAATGACAAAAATGTATCCATAATATACTCGAGCGGAGTGCAGATGTGTGTAGGTTGAAGGGAGAAAGAGATTTTAATATTGAAGTGAGTGCATGAGGGAGAAACAATGAATGAGTTGAGCTGCCCCCATGTATAGAGTACGTATATGTATGTGAGAGGGAAGTTTATTGCTGTTAAAATTTATGCATTACATACTAGTACAATTTTATAGTTTTTATTATTTCCACCATCCAACCAGCGAACCCAACGAACGCAGTTTTATTTTTTTTGAAAATTGTTAAATTGTATGAGCTTGTATGGACAATTTTAGTTTTAGTTTTTTATAGAAATTAAATGCAACAGCAGTTTCAGTTTAATAGCTGTTACAATCTGTCATAACTCTCACACATTTTCTATTTAATAAATAATTGAAATCATTTGTTTATTGAACGATAAATAAAATTCTGCAACGGATATAAGTTTTAAGTACCCTTAAGACTTTGTACACATATATTGCACGTTTTATGGCCATATATCGTAAATGCATTCACGTTGTATATTTTAATACTAGAAAAATGGTCGATTTATGACCTCATGGGCTGTACCATGGCACAACATGCTGCTACACTTTAAGCGCAATATGATGGCACTTAACTTTCCCTATATATCGACACTTTTATCAACTGTTTTTTCATTTTATTACCGATTTTAATTGTTCATGTAATGGAAATATAAAAAAGTGGACATAAAAAATACAGTGAATTACAGAACAATAGAGGAATGTTAAAACGTTTTATATCTTGCTATTCTTAACTCACTTACACCCTTCTAATTTTTTTAATCTTTTGTTTTTCTCATTATATATCTATATATAAAATGGAAATGAAAGAATAACTAAAAAAAAAAAATGTAAATTGTATAACTGTTGATTCACAAGTTTTGTTTGCAATTGAATGAAGATGTTAAATTGAGAGTGTTAGATGACAAAAGAACATCTACGAATTTCGCAAAATGAACTGATTGAGGGGAATTGTAAAAGAATGAAGTAAGAAGTGAGTGAGTGAGGCATAAATCTATGGGGATTTTACATTCATGGAGGAGAATGAGAATAATGGAATCACGAAAACTTATTGAAATCAAATTCAAATAATCTTTAATGTCGATTGTGTTACATAAATCATTTAAATTTTAAATAAGTCAACGAACAAAAAAAATTAATTTTAAATTATATATTCACTTTTGTTTTACTTTTTTTTCATTCTCATTTAAATCCAATTAAAAGTTGTGTTTGTATTGCCACATATGCGTGCATCATCATAAAACGTTAAATTAATTAGAAAAACGTAAAAACAAATGAATGTATGTACATACGTGCGTTTAATATAATGATTGATATTTTGGTATTTTGTTTTGCTATCATAGTTTAACCTTTCATTATCATAAATTAATTATTATTGCTTGATGCATAGATTAATATCAGCGAATTTTGAAAATATCAAACAAATAATTTTATTTTCGCATTAAATAAAAAAAAATTTAAATGCGCGACAAATATATCTATTTAATATAAATCGGTTTAAATAACTTGTATTTATAACGCAAATAAACAAAAGAATATTTTAATGCATATTTTCAATTATAAAAATCATTTTAACAATTTTTATCTTTATTGAAAAATAATTATTATAACAAACAGGTTAATTAATATTTTTATCAGTCAATTTTTAACGCAAAATATTAGGGTTAAAATATGTCAGTAATATTTAGAAAATCCGCGCGAGCTTTTGTTTGTAATAGATTTTTATATAAAAGTTTAAGACTTTTTTTAAATTTAAAATGTAATATTGAATTGTCACGGTATCCATTTCGTATCTCAGACTAACAGGTTAGTAACAATCCCACCCATATCATTTTGCAAGGGGAATTTATTTAACATTTTTTATAAGATGTAAGAAATGTAATGATATGAATGGTTTTCCAGAACGTTAAGCATCCAAACATGACAACAGATGAAATTTACAAGCGCTCAGATCCTATTCATACTACATACCGTTAGGTATAACGTCATGTATAAGTAAAGTAGAAAGAAAACTTTTTCTCCTTTCATACCTTCGTTTTAGTTGTGTGTGTGTGTTGTTATTGTATCGAATATATTTTCTCAACCTTCAATTTCTGCAACTTTTTATTCATCTCAATTTGCACAGCTACTTTTTAAATCGAAAATCGTGCATACTACACAAGAAAATAGAAATCAAAAGCGGAGAGTTGGATGTATTGCAAGTGAGTGAGTGAGTGAGTGAGTGAATAAGGGTGGTAAAGGTAAAAGAGGATATATTGCACTCATTCGTTCCACTGACAAATCCCAAAAAACAGGTGGTGAACTATTTATTTAACGATTTGCCATTTCTCATTCGCTGTACCTTATAAATTTATAGATAACCCCGAATTCTGCCAACCAACTCAAAACTTCCATACTAAATAATTTCGAAAAAAAAATGGAACGAATTAAGGAATGACATCTTAATTATATATCCATTCAGAGAATGATTTATTTATATTTAAAACGCCCATCCATCAATATCTTGTAAAAGTGTACGAAACAAACCAACCATGAAAAAAAATGCTGCTGATGGTAATGTTGGTTGGAGAAGTTCAGTATAAGAGAGAGGAAAGTGAAAGAGGAGCAGAAAAAAAAGTTACGACGCTATGGATGGTGGCGTAAAAACATTCAACAACAAGATCCACTACAAACCATTCGTTTCTTTTATTTCTTCGTCTTTCGTGCTTTCTTTTTTATTCTTCAGTGAACAGCCTGCTCATTGTACATCATTCGATGTTCATGTGTTTTATCTCTCTCTTGAATGTACGAGAGACAACCAAACAGCAAAAAGTAACATCATATCATAATCATCATAACAGCAATAGAAAAAAGTTAAGTTAAACAGTTCACTTTCTTCTAAGGCGCATTGAAAAAAGTTTTAAAGTGGAATAATGAACCACACATTGAACGTTAAAGAAAAAAATTAATTAAATATTACGGTGTATAAGTAGTTTACGAGACCATTTTTTTAATTAAAAAGAATTTGTGCTCAAAGTGCGCTAAGGGACAAATTCGTTTTACAACTTTTAAGGCCAACAAAAAAAAATTCACATTAAAAAAAGACTTTAACAGATGCCGAATTACCAAAGAAACATCAATAATTCCGTCTTTACTTTTATTACACAACATAAAAATCAAGTAAAATAACATTTTTTTGTAGTTTAAAACATAAAATTTTTAAATTACTATTTGCTTATATAATTTTATAAAAAAATTGTTGCCAAATTTGTGTTTTTAATAAGATTCTGCTTGTACTTGCAGCAAAACATTGTGCAGGATTAATTGCATTACATTGCACTAAAGTATTATGTCCTGGCATTAAGAGTGCATCGAATCACTTTACCAGCTTAGAAAAACATCAACCACATAAGAGCAAAACAATTACATTTTCTATATATATTTTTTTCTTATCAAACGATTTATTTATTTCGTTGTTGTTTTAATGGTGGAGACGATTAATAAAAATCTAGATGCAGTATAACTAAAACTGTCAAGCGCAAATGTTGAAAATTACTGGAATTAGTTGTTCTGTTGAACGAACAGTTCGATTTCTACCACACTATAACTGTCAAGATTCATGATAAACAGCTCCAAACAACAACAAACAAAACGTTAATGAAAATGTTTCGTTTTCTTTTCACCCAACACCCCTTTTCGGTTAGTTGCTGTTGATATTTTTATGATTATGACCATCATATATCTAATAATTTAACTTATTGAAAGTTATAAATTGTTTGATTGTGTGTTTCTATGATTTATTATTAAATATTATTAGTTTTTCCCTTTCATTTAATAATAAATAAATAAATAAATAAATAAATAAATAAATAAATAAATAAAAAAATGTATTATAATGCAGTGTGGTAGCAGTATCATGTCGTGCTGCTTTCAAATATTAAATTATTTAAACAACTTTATGACATGCAACAGAAAATTTATTTAAAAACTTATTCTTGTTTGTCTTTTATATTGCCGGTGTATATTTTTTGTTAAATATTATTAAGGTTTGCTGGTGTACGTGCACGATTATAGATCCTTTTCACGTAGCTTATATGCCCTTGGTGTGTATGTCGACTAAGAAGAGTTAGGTCCAGTGATTGATGGTCTGTTTTACTTCTTGCGACGTAATCACGATGACACCCCATAATGTTAAAGACACAAATTAATGGAGGTACAGTGTTAAAGACTTTATCAAAAGGGTCATATAACATGCACACTAACTAGACTGGCTTAAGTTAGAAACTAGTTGGAAAAAGTCGGTTTGTTTATTGTTTATTAAAAATGCGTTTCGTGCTACGGGAGATTCGTATTAAGGTATATGAAAAGAGAGCTTAGGGGCTTTCCAGCTTATGGCACTATAAATGAATTTTTATCACATATAGGTAAAAACTAGAAACGAAAAACAAAGAATGTATAAATTTAGATAATCTAAGTCAACACAAACTCATCCAGGACTTTATCCTTGATGTCAGTCCAACATTCCAGTCATAAATCGTTCCTGCTAATATTTTAATCTGAGTGAAGTCCTGCATGTGCGACACTTTTTTATATTTTCAACATTCTACGAACTACGAGTGTGTTTGCTGCAAACATATAAAATAAAAAATCTTTTTCGAACAGTTTTTATTATGGTATTGAGTCAATTTTAGAGGATCGTTCAAGTTGATAGTAAAATTTAGCCCTTTTAACCTCTGTGTGTGAAGCGCCCTGTTCAAAAACCATTTCGATCTAATGAAATTACCCTCTTGAACTTTTAATGTCTATTAAACTATCGACATTACTAATTTATTTTCTAATTAATAAACCGCAACATATTTAACTATCCAAATATTCATCCCACTTCCAAGTGTTTCAAACAAAAATAATAAATGACTTCTTATCTTAATAAGCATAAATCATCTCTCAGTGTTTAGAACAATTCGTGTTTTATTATCTGTGTGTGTATATTTACAATGAAGCACGAAGCGCAAAGATGGATAAAAGAGGGAGATGAAAAAATTGTTGGAAAAAACAAAAGAAAGACAATAAGTCTTATCGGTAATGTCAGCTGCATTGAATCTAACAATATTCCACGAAAAATTCGAATATTACAGCAACAAAACAAATGAAAAACAAAGTGAATGATGACAATGAAAGATTGTGATACAGGGTAAGGAGTAACAACAACAATAATAGTAATCATATCGTGATAAAAAATAAGTGGAAAACGTTACAGGCGCATACCCAACACAAGCACTTTGCGCTTGAAACACATACTAACTAAATTATCGGTTTGTATGTTAAACGAAGCGGCATTATCTAGTAATAATATTTTATGAATGCATTTGCGTGCTTATTATATAATAGTTGAGTATGTAAAATGCATGAACAGCAGCATTTGTATATAAACTCATAACTTATTATAAAGGTTTACATGTACTCTATAATAAATTATGAAAAATTAATTTTATTTAATTTTTATTATGCAACATATTTTAACTTTATTATTTTATATTTTTAGATTAAATGAATTTGACATTTTGCATAAAATATTATATAAAATAATTTAATCTCGGTGTATAATGGTGGATGCGCCAGGACAAGAATTAAAATACTTAAAAAGTAATCTGCGATACCATGCAGTAAGCATTTAAATTTTATTTTTTTGATGTAAGTTAATAAGAGAAAAGTTTAAACAAATAATTCTTATTCAGCCAACATCCAAAATTTATTCAAAGTCTTTCTAAAAATGAAATAATATAAAAAAATCATGTACTACCACCTCTAACTCATCCAGCAACCTAACCAAACAAACAAAACTCGCTTCTTCGTTTCCTTTTTTTTTTGTTTTTGTATATCTGTATATAGGAAAATCTAAAAGTCACGTGCGAAATACATGACAGAGTTTTCTGGACGAACAATCAGTTCTACTTCGTCGACTCATTTTGAATTCAGATTTGATCTGATGTGCAGCTACATTAAAACATAGAAGAAACAACAGACTAGGGCAAAAAGAATTATTATTAAGCAAACAAACCGCCAATTCGTGCACCGCTTTAATTTTTATTTACTAAAAAAATTTATAAAAACTTAAAAAGGCTGAAATATTTGTCTAAAAAGGGTTATTTATGACAATATTCTGTCATAAATAACCTTTTTTAGAGAAATATTTTTGAATTGATGACATTGTTGTTTGATAAAGGTGTGCGCTTTCTTTTAGAAATGATTAAAAAATAAATTCTTTATTATTCGATGTAAATTTAGAAATGTACGAAAATAAAATGTGTTGTGTCATTTTTGACAGCAAGATTTTAGCGTTTACTTATTATTACGTTCTGGTAATATGACAAGGATATGTAGTTATCCAATATCAAAGTGAGATGAGAAAATGAGGTGGCGCGTTGGCATGTAATAGCCAGCAATGCATCCAACATAGAGGCAACAAAGTTGCGAGCAAAGTTGTGCGGTTAATTTACACATATTTAGGGCTAGCAGTTAATGCTAATTTATGTCCAAATGAGGCTAACCATTAGTCATTTAGTAGAGCAAGCTTAATAATAGGTTGGAAGAGAATGAGAGAGAATTTAAAGCGTCACTCGGCTACTTAACTCCTCGTGCTTGACCAAAAAAGGTCCAACGAACGGACTACCAACTAACTAACTAACTAACTGACTAGAGATAGATAGATAGTTGATTGGAATGATTGTGGGAGTGAATGAATGTACGTTGCTACGTCAGCGTATTGTATTCTATGTTATATCTGCATACCTGGCAACCGCAATCATCAAATTGCGGCGGAAAGACCATCAGAGAGTGAATAAAGTAGTACGAAGAGATGAACATTTTTCTAATCTGGCTGAATCCCTTATCAAAACATTTGCGAAAAATGCAACTCATTCATTACAAGAAAACACAAAAAGCTTGTTTATATTTAATCAAATAAAAAAAAATAATTGAAGTGATGAAAATTTTTGGAACAAAAGGAAGGTTTAATAATAAAATTCAGCTTTTAGTAGCATCAGGTCATCAGATACAAAGCAATATTACTATGAATACCGTCGCATCTCATAAACTCGTGAATAAACAAATGAAATCCCTATTCCCAGATCTCCTTTGCGTGGATTTTATTACATCGCCCGGCCCAAAGGTCATCAAATGACAGTCAAACTAGAGCTGAACCATTGACGAAACGAACAAACAAATAATATCTCGCAATATCCATTGTCAATGATGTTGCGCAAGCACACACGAATATTTTAAGCAATTTGATTACTAATTATGAAAAATTTTTAATTTAACTTTGAATTAGTTCCTCTATAATGTATGAGGCACGTGATGTTATTGCAGTAACCTGGCACATTCTCTCCAATTCCCTATCCGGTTACTCATTCTCAGCCTGCACAATCTAATACCGGAAACATATGTAAACAACGGTCTTGATACGCTCTTAAATTTTACACTTCTGAATCTTTCCTCCACACATACACACACACACAGTCATCCAACGTTTACCTTCTTGAATAACTCATATTACATGATATTGAAACGGTTTTACCTCTATCCTTTAGTCTGATACTAGCTTCAGATCTTTTTACTGCTTTTTCCAACCCATTTCGTCCAAGAAGCACGTTTGCTCTTTATGTGCGTAATTGTACAGACAGACAGAGAGAAACTCAATATTCAAGCATATTCTAACCACACATCGCTAATTCCTTAATGCTTCCTTTTATTATTAATAATAGTAAAACAGAATTGAAAATAGTTTGATTTTGAAAGTCGTAAAATTTATAAAGTGAATCTAGAAAAGCAAGAATAATGCTGAAAGTTCCATAAATATTTACATTTTTAAATCTTCACAATTGTTCTTGATCTAAACGTTTATACATTTCAATTAAACCTTTTACATGTTACTAATTGTAAGCCGTTTTTAAATAAATTTTGTAAGAGTGTGAAATAACCTTCAACCAGCAACCCATCATCAAAATAAAAGCGTAATCTTTGTAATATTGGACGTTTCCATAACCACCGCCTCATCTTAAACATTGTATTTTTTTATATTCCTTTTTGTACGAAATTTATTTTTTGTAAGCAAATCGTTTTCTTTACAATGCATGACATTTAATCTGCCAACAGAAATAAACATAAAGAAGA
The DNA here is from genome assembly GCA_027574845.2 of Deinopsis erosa. Lineage (NCBI taxonomy): Eukaryota > Metazoa > Arthropoda > Insecta > Coleoptera > Staphylinidae > Deinopsis > Deinopsis erosa. The sequence goes on from JAODFZ020007705.1 coordinate 9,316, forward strand.
GAAACCGTTTTAATGATGCTTTATGCTCTCCTATCCCCCTACACTCTCACCTACATTATTTTTTACGTTTTTCTTTTTTCACTCAACATCCCTTATTATATGTTCTCTTTCTTTTTCAAGTAATTTTTTTCTTGTTGTCGTTGTGAATGTGCGCTGCTTGCCGTTGTTATTCAAACTCATTTCTTCCTGTCTTTTTAAAGTCGCACGTATTGTGTTATAATACTTCAAACACACATACACAGAGCGCAGAGAAAGAGAGAAGAAAAGAAATGTAATTTAAGTTTACGACTATAATCATAAACATGCAAATTCAACTATAGCCAATAAATTCTCATTCAGTGCACCAAATATTCCGAACAAGAATTAAATTTATTAATATATTGACAAAATAAATAAGAACACAATATGTAAATTTCATAATGTTTGTAAAGCTATCTTGACCCTTTTATCATCATCATCGTCGTCGTCTTACATAATATTTTATGAAACGTCTTCCACGCCACCTCCTGCCACCAACCACTTTTTACAATTATTTTTTTATGTATATATAAACCAAAATTTAATCCTCCTTAATAGTTTATAAACTAATTATAACTTTTATGTAATCCATTATAACAATGATGTAGAAACAAAAAATTAATTAAATTAAGAATGAATATAAACAGCGTTTAAGATAAATTAATTCTTAGTTATGTTTGTGCAAATACTCAGAGATTTTCTGTATTAAAATAATAAATTAGAGGTGAAGCATCAAAAATGTTAATAAAAACTGATTTTCTTAGACATATTTAGCTTAAATTCTAATAATAAAATTACTTATACAAGTAAATTAAATTGTATGTCTAAATGAATAAAAAACGACTTCTTTAATTGAATTTTTAAAATATGATTGCAATGTGAGTTCGTTAAATAATAGATTAGATTCATTATAAAGTTGTAGCAGTTACAGGTCAAACAGAAATTACATTTCAAAAGCCACAAAATTGTAACGTTACAAACTAAAATAATAAATAAATTTATTATTAAACAATTTCTAATTAATTTCGAAAAGTTTTTGGTGATGTTAAAGCTGAGAAAAAATGGAAATAATGATCAACTAAACTAAAATACACAGCAACAAAACGTTTCACTAAATTGGCAAAGCGGATTACAACCAATTTAGATAAAATGTTAATTCGTTTCACCTAATTGGAAATAAATAAATAATATTTATGTGTTTTTTCTGGGTGGGTAGAAAAATAAATGTGATTAAGTTACGATTAGAATAAATGCGTGATAAATTTTTCAATTAGTAAGCAATTGTTATTCAAAAATCGATTATTGAATTAAAAAAAAATACAAAAACTATTAGAAAATGTTATTAGATATCGTAAACTGTTGCTACGTGTGTGAAAATTTTTATATATTTAAAATAATTACTATAATCATTTGCCCTTTAAAACATTTATTACTGCAATAAAAAAATTATTAATGCTTCTTTGTTAAGAAACTACAGAGATATTATAATATATTATACCTTTAGCAGCTTATATTTTATAATAATGAAATAAATGAAAAATTCATTTAAAAGTTTTATATTATTTCTTTTGATTTAAAAATCATCTTATATATAAATAAAAATAATAAATGAGATTTTATTTATAGAAACTTTAACAAAGTATTAAATATTAAAAAGTTTAACAATAATAACTTGGAATTAATTAGTTCGTTCAAACATTGTTTTTATAAATGATAAACATTAACTTTTGTTTGAAATTCTATTGATTAAATACTTTTTTTTCCTTTCTTTTGTTTTTTTTTAGTTATGTTTTACTAGTAAACCTCGTATAATATGTTAGATGCGGTTCTAGAAAATCACGTGTGGTAACAAATATTTAATTTAATAACAATTTGGTATGCAAATGTTATATGTTTATGTTTATATGTAATGGAAAGCGTTGTATAAATCATTCAATCTAACCATTGCTAGCAGCAAGGTTAATAAATAGAAGATTTTTAATTTATAAAGAATTGATCTAAAATTTTTGGGCATTTCTGGAAGTGAAAACCGTGTTGTGTTATGCGAGATTTGGGTTCAAATTTAGTATATTTTTTCTATTAATAAGATGACTTTAACCCTTACAGACCTAAGCAGGGTAAAAAAAGGACCAACTTTAGAAATTTTCGTTGTAATCGCGTGTCAGGTAGTTAAATTATTTACAATTATGTATTTTAGTCGATTTTACTACTAAAGTCCGCTTTACGCGATCATACATAATGACATAAATAAATTTCCTCATAAAATCATAAGCACTATAAACTACGCATTCTTACAAATTATGTCCTAATTTATGTCATAATATATTATAATGTAAAACTGAATAACTAATTTTGAGAAAAATTATTGTTTCTTGGATTTAGACTTTTTCTTGACTTTCGTAATTTTATCAGTAGTTTTATGGACTGCTTAATATAATATGATAAACATTATAGCAACACATGTGTTCAGTATAATTATTTGTAAGGTTAAAAGTATTTAGAGATGTTTACAACCCTTTAATTTAGAGATTTCTGTGGGGGACCTGAATTACCCCATATAGAACTTTAAGGTTGTTTCTTAACAGCTTCGGCCTCTAAGGGTTAAATATTTTTAATTGTTTTAATTTGTTATATTTATGAATATAATTCCTGTAAGATAAAATTTGAAATTTATGTAATTTATTTCTAATAATACAATATATAAATTATAAGAAAAGAAGTTATATTTATGAATATAATTTCAATTCCTTGCAGACAATATAAAATGTGATTAAGTTGCATTTTGAATTTTTAGAGATTATTAACACGCCATTCAAAGCATCTGCCGCTTTATTTAATATCTAGTCCTTTGCCGTTCGCTTCGTCCTTAAACCTTGCTGTTACTGCAACGCGTTTCACCTACAACTCGCCGCCTCCGCCATCCAAAAAGCACAATTATTTTCTATTATAAGGGTATGTATACATAAATTATGCTTGTTGAATTATGATGACACTCTAACCACCCTTAGTTTAACTCTAACAGATATTTAATATTCTGTAATATCCTAAAAATGGATGTCATAATATTTATTTAACATTATAAATGAAATTACTTTTACTATTTTATATTTATTTACATTTTTACTTTATATAGCTTTCAGAGAGATGTTATAAAAATCATATATTAAATGATGATGATGATGATATATAAATGTTATTAATCATGCCTTTTTATATTATTAATAATATTTTATTTATATGTTTAGAGTTAAAATAAACCTCAATAAACAACGAGGCAACAATAAAATTATTTACGATATTATATAATACGAATATATAAACCATAAAACGTATTTTTATTTATTTCTCATTTTATGCATATAATAATTATTAATATAAATTGAGTATAATCAGATTAATTTCCTCTCACCCCTTCAACATATATATTAAATTACCCTATTATAGAATGTCAGGTCAAGTTAGGGGTAAGCTTTCGTAGCGTTTTATCTTGTTAACTCAAATACCTTGTAAGACTTTAATGTCTCAACTGAAACGAGAAGAAATTATAAAAATTTTGTTGTACTTTCAGGCGATATAATAAAATATCGTCTTTTTCAGGTTGATGTGTTGCCGTAGTAGTTGTAAAAAAATTTATTGCTCATCGTAATTTCAATGAAAATTTCTTTCATATTTTGTCGGCTACATGAACGTTAAGTAAATTCATTTCGTCTTTTTTTTATTTTTGGTTCAACACAGATAGTAAAGGATGAAATGAGCGAATGTGTTTTGTATAAAAGTTTAACCTCACTCAAAGTACTTTGGCTTCGTAATTGTGATTTATATTGGTATTCGAAGCCACATAAAATGAGTGTTTTATTTTTGCTCTTTCCTTCTTTTCAAGTGAGGTAAGGAGAAAGAAAAAATGAAAAAAAAAGCTTATTTAAAAGCCACAAGCTTATATTTAATCTATAATCGTATTAAATTACTTTTACCTAATAAAACGCTAAAAAGCTGAAATATATTTGAGCATTATGCAATTAAATCATATAAAAAGCTCATCTATAAAACAAAGAATATGCAAATTGTTTTATAATCAATAAATAACTTATAAATTATGATGATTAATAAAATGTTTCTAAATTACTCGAATACACAATAAGTCGAGTTACTCAATCCGAAAGTTGCGAGAAAAACTTTATTTGTAAGCAAAATCTCTCGCAAATTTACATTTTACTTTAAATTCCTTAAATTTTTTAAATACAAACATTGATTAATAACAAAATTATAAAATAAATGACGCAATATATAAAAATTAACCTTTAAATTATACAATGTTGTTTTATATAAAACAAAATAAACGAACATTTATTTGTTCTAAATATAAAACATCCAAATTAAAAATTAAATAAACATTCATTGCGTTAATTAATAAGCATTCAAAGGTTTAATATAACGGAAAAAACTAATAAAACAAATAAAATGTTTAGATGACATCTGGCCATTCATTAAAATAAATATTCATGCAAATCATTACATACAATGTTTCATTTTATATATTATTAGCGCGGAGACTAATCAATATTATAAAAATATTTTTATTTATATGCAAACATACATAGCGTACTTATAATAATAGCTCAATCAATAACAACAACAACAACAACAACAACAACACAATGTTATTAAAAAACATATTCCTTGCGAGTATTAATTATTTAATTTGTTATTGTATTCTCATAGACAATAATAATTTAAAGGCAGTGCAATTGTAAGCTGAACTACCACCAGCTGCTACCAATTATTTATTATTAGTAAAAAATATCTCTTTGTTCAATGCAAGGTGGTTTCCATGTAAAAAACTATATTTGTGCATTATTTATTGTGATAGGATTATGTAACTAATTTATAATGAATCAATTTAATAGCATTTTTTTCTTTTATGTATTTTAATCAAACGCAATCATTTAATTATTAATTAAATTAGCGAAGGTTTATTTACGAAACGTCATTAATCATATGAAATATTAATTTTTTGAAATGTTCGTTTTTTGTTTATTATGCTTTTAGATTAAAGTTATACATTGTTGTACAGTGGCGGAACTACATGGCGAATATTTTATAAACATACTTTTGTGGGGATCAAATTATATTTTGCTGGTTGAATAATGTAAAAATAGAATTCGATATTTAGTTGCATATTTGCGTTTCTAAGAATCGGATGGTCCCAGGTTCATTTCCCATAGGATTCTTAGATTTTTCTAACCTAATTAATTAAATGTTTTAAATATGATTAGACTTAATTAATTAAATAAAATTGTTGATGGATTGATGTCATAAATAAATGGAAGAGTACAATAAAAACAAAGTATTTGTAACTAGTCATATCAAACTATAAAAAATATTTACAAACAAAACAATTAACAATGGAATTATAAAAAAAGTATTCACAAAAAAAAACAGAACAATTAAATATGAAATTGTATTGTAGTTTTGAGAAAAAACTTAAATTAGAATGATAATGTTGATTAGAAATTGAATAAAATTTTTTAATGTACTCTAGAAGTTTTTAAGATTACTTAAAGAAATTTTATTTCTCGTAGAAGTTCATAATATGTTATATCTTTAAGTAATTAGTCTTCAGTGTGGGTTTTTAGATTTAGGGATTACACTATAAGATAAGTTTTTATCTTCCACAACGTAGACATTTAATGCATTGCCATTATCGATATCTAATCTTTATCTTTTGAAAAATAGGGGTTGAACAGAGATGTTATGTTCTATATATGTGTGATGAATGTTAGTAGCGTGCGCACTTAACATACACAACAACAACAAAAAATACAACATAGTATTAAAAAGAACAACGCGCTCGCGCTTAATTGCTCATTGTTATAATTAAAAACATCCCGTGACTGTTTGCAATATTAAATATGTATCATATAAAATATTGTTATAGATGAGATCGTGTATTTGAGGGTAAACATGCGCCTCAATTCAATCATTTAACTAACTAAGCCTTTAACAACAACAACAACCTTCCTCTTATCAAATAAATGTTATTTTCTCATCCTCATCCTCATCAACCTCAACTGAGACAATGCTTTATATGTTTTCAATTGAATATGTACATATGTTTGTATGGGAACTTAAATAAATTTGTCTTTTCTTTACCTTTCTTAGCAAACATTCACATTATCAAGAACATCTTGGTGTTGTTATTAAGCGAAACAATTCCAACTCGTCAGTGAAACAAATGTTTATTGTTTTAATGAGAGCGTATGCGATGTAATAATAATATATTCATAGAAATGTATTCAAATAAGAACGATTTTGTATGAAATTAAAAAACAACATTTCCATATTGCAGATTTCTCGCACGGTTCTAACCTTTGCAAGAAGTGCGACAAAATCCATCAAAAATTTGTCAACTTTCTAACTCATCTTGCTTTAGATTATAACTTAATAAGACGGAACGATCAATCATTTATACAACACAAGTTAAAAAAGTACACGAAACTCTCTGCCTGCTAACTTGCAAGAGCTGCTTTCCAATTCTGCTACTTACTTTTGCAACAACAACAATCTGCCCACTCCCAACCGGCCCCCATCGCCCCATCTCCACCCCGCCAATACTTATAACTCTATATATAAAACGGGAAGGAAATGTATTTTATTTATTATTCATATCCAATTATAAAACCTTTTCGCTTATCGTCGTCATCATCATCATCTTATAACAGTTTTAATATTAAATTAATAACAACTCGACACAAAAATGAGTGGGAGATCGAATCGAGGAATAAAAAGAGTGAGTGAGCGAGGAGGACATTGTGCTACGTCCTTAGAGGAAGAAGTTTAAGAAGCTGGGAGTAGAAGAAAAAAATATTTTTTTTCTTTTGCGCGTCTTACTTGCTTAAAACAAAATGAAATTATCATAAATTATGCAAAAGTTTTTGCTTTAAATTAAAATCATTCGCGTTTAATTTATCAAATTTAATTAATTTATATGGATATACACGTACATATAAAAGAAGGAGAAGGAAAATGAGATAAAACTTACTAATTGCATATTAAAAGAGCAAATGTTTATTATATCAAGTCTATGTAGTCCTTAGTATACATGGAATAGAATTAGACATTTATCCTTTAAGTCTGTTTATTGGTAGAAGGGTTGCTGAGGCGTAAGGGGAAAGAAGCAAAGCAGCTTCTCTCTACATACACAACAAGAACAACAAGCGCTTTCGTTAGAACTTAATGAGTAAACGAGCTCATTTTAAATAATAATCATAATTTAAATGTGTGTGCATAAGGAGAGAAGGTTAGAAAAGATGGAAGAAGAAGAAGCGGTTTCGGTTGACAATGATAAAAAAAAAGCCAGAATATTGTTGCTAATAAGTTTACGTTCAATTTTGTCATTATATAACCTTTAATAATTCTATTAGAATATTATGTAAACGAAGTTTGATAAAGTCAAGGCAAACACTTTAATCAAAAGCCAATTTTTCTACCTCCATACAACATAATAATCATAAAGAAAAATTAACCTATAAACCTGAATGTGTATCGCGAGTGTTAGAAAAATCACGCTATGCATATACAATCTAATTGAAATTTTTCGGTTGTTTATTAATTCTTTGTAAACAGATTGAATGGCATGCAAGAATACCAAGAGAAATTAGTTATTAGATATTAGTGTATAGCACATATTTCATACATTATCATCATCATTGATTTTCGATCCTAAACAAACATCTATTAAGTATTACTCGATGCTTGGCTTAGTTTTGCATTTGGTTTATATGCAGAGTATAATATGTCATTAGTTTAAACTACTTTTGGATTTATTATGCTGTTAAAAAGACATATTGGGCTCGGATGAATGAGAAAAATTATTGCGCGTACGTGTGTATGTGTTTAAATCTACCGCTAAGCCCTTTGAAAGTTACTTTCAAATGACATACTGTTACAATTGCAATTAAAATGAAATAATCTTGCAATTTATTTACTAATAATGAATGTTAAACACTTTATGTAAAGGATTACATATAAATAAGAGTTAATTAGTTCTGGCAATTGTAAATTTTGCTCATTTATGGTGGAAAATACATTTCCAAGAATATATTTGAAATAATTTTTAATATTGGTTGTTAAAGTAAAAGAAAGTTTACAACATAGTTTAGCAAATAGTTTCAAAATATTCACCAATTTTCTTTGGAATATTGCTATAGAGGAAAAGTTAAGTAGATTTCTATCAAGTCAATATTTAATTCGAACGAGGAGGGGAAAAGTTCAGTATCATATTTTCCAAGTTATATTTTCCATCCATATATATCTATATATAGTTGCAGAGAGTATTATTGTAAGTTTTTGAAATGAAAAAGAGAGAAGGAAAGAAGAAGTGCTGATAGTGAACGAGGCGCGTTTTAATAGAAAGAGAACGAAGTTCGGAATATGAAAGTTTGTTTTTAGATGGTGGATGGAGAGAAAAGTTTTGAGGTACACACTTAGAAAATCTATTGAATTCAGGACATCCTCTAACCACTAGTAAATCGGTCTTCCGAGAGTTTATCATCATCAGTATTAGGTTATGTCCGGTGAGGGAAGTTCTATCTGGTTATTTCGTTAGATCGCTTCAATGGACTGATTCTCTTACTGAATGAATGATACAATCAAACATTCCACTAAATAAATGCACAACAATATTTTATAAGTAATAATTTTAAAAAATATGTAAATAAAATTTGCATCTAATAAATTAATAAAACAAAAAATATTTTTATAATAAATTAATGCAACCACTTGTAAAATTATCTAAATTTTAAATCAAAAACATAAACAATAAATCCATTAAGTTAATTTAAACCAATAAATTTTTGAAACTTCAAATGAAAATGAATGTGCAATACATATTCCATTGTTTCATTATAATTTGATGTTATTTTTTCAATGCGGATTATTTTCTATGAAATGTAAATAAAAATTAATTTTAAGGTTAGAAATTTGCCTTCAGTTTTAATTAAATTAAGTGAATAAATGAATGGAAAAGTTTTTAACCTTTCTTCGTTCGTTCTCTTGCACTCAATGTATAAGTGTCTCATTAGCCCATAAAATTCAATGCTTGACGACGAGCAAGGCCAAAAATTTTAATAAATTCATTCACTCGAATTTATATAATAAAATTGAAATTGGACAATGTAATATAGCCACATATTAGACTAATTAATAACGCTTCTAATCACCTTTATACTTCCCTCCCTTCTAACATTATTATTATACCAGGATAATGTTTCCTCGTCGGACAATAGATGTCCTACATTATCGGGTTGTAAAACCCAATTGGGGATTATTATAATGTGAATGCATACGTTGTTGTTGTTGTCTAGCTATCTAGTGTTCATTCAATTATTATAAATAATATATAAATTAATAAAAAAAATGGTATATTGTTAGATAAAAATACAATACAATCTAGATTTGATCACAACTACTCATCCACAAAGCAAACTTTTTTAATTACTTGATGGCGTGTTAGATTTATTGCAATTTCTATTGAACAAAAACAAATTTCTAAATTACAGAAAATCGGTTACATTTAAGTGAATGTATGCATAAGTGAATGTTAAACATTTCACACAAATTATTTCAAGATGTTATCGTATTATTAAATTTGGAGAAGCGTCGCGTAAAATTGATTCAAAATTATATATTCTGTAAGGTCGGGAAAAGAAAGCGTGCGCGTGTTCAGCATAAAATAGAAGTGTGTGAAGTGAGAGGGTGCAACCAAAGGCACACTCACCCATATATTAATATATGAGAAGAAAAAAATCATATTCAAATCAATTTATTTATTAAAACGTGGCTGTTTTAAGTTAAAGAATTGAATTTACCTTGAAAGGCTTGCAGCGATGTCGCCATCAATATTACAACAACGACCATCAAGTGACGGGCACGTCGTCTAAGTCGAAAGCCCATTCTCATACTGTCTTCTTAATTAATTAATCTATATTTATGTGAGTGAGAGTTTGGTTTAGAAAATGTGTTTATAAGTCAGAAACATATTGTAACGAGATGAACAGCTGAGAATGGATGTCAAGTTGGATATGAGAAACACTTGTAGTGATAGAAAATAATATTATAGTTCTCGTTCGCTATCGATTCTTTTTCTCTCTCTCCACCACCTCCTTGTGATACTTCTTTTATATGTTTCCTCTTCGACGCACTACTACTTTGTTTGTAGTTCGAGTTTGATACATAAATCACCAGTAACAAGTGGTTTGTGATTTATTCGCGCAGATGAACGAACACTCACTCTCTCTTCTATGTATATACTCTATCTCAAATATCTGTTTATGTGTAGTTAGTTATTAAAGTATGTTTATGTCCATCTAATATATTGGATAAATAAGAAATGTTGTGTGATATTTGTGATTCAGACACTCAACACGCATTTGTTGTGCGATCGTTGAAGGAATTGTTTTTAAATGCACATTATTTACAACACGCACGTTTAATTAATTAAATTTATCGCACTCATTTCTATGTCCATTTTAGCAAGTAGGTAATTTGATTTTCTTTAATAAATTTTTTTAGGTTGATTTGAATGATTGGTAAATCATTGCTTAACTTAATTGAATATTATGCAAGTGATCGTGATCAGGTCGTAAAGAACGTTATCCTGCTACTGAGGTCCTGCCGAGCGTTCATCTGTATTTCACATTGGGAAAAGGTTTTTCCACTATACAAAACGCATGCGTGCTTGTGTATGTTGAAGAGAGAACCAACCAATCCCTTCTAAAATACACTTACCAAACGTTTTTCCTAATTTTCACCTTGTATTACTATACAACAATAAACTCTAACCTTAAAAATGCAATTCATATTATCATTGATTGTGTTTTGTTACTGCATTTTAATTAAGATAGCAATGTAATAAAAATATTATTGACTTTTAAAGTGTACGTTGTTTTGATCATTTAACGTTTAAAGGATGATTGAAATAAATTTCATCGCGCGCGCGGAAATCAAATATTGGATTTAGAGACGTGATAAGGAATTTCCTTCAATTTTTTTTTTTTTTGATATTTTTCTTAACTTAATATTGACATAACATAAAAAATATTTTTTTTTTTACAAAATATAATTATAATAAGAAAAATTCACTTTAGAGTTTTAATTAAAATCGTCTTCATGGTGATGATGCTCTGAGGGGTAAAGTAAGAGGAAAATTTTATTTAATAAGCTTTAAGCATTACACTAATATTATTCTAAGTAATTATTTAACAAGGGCAAGTCTTGAATGGCAACACTTTAATATAAAAATCAAAGTTTAAACTTTATTAATTAGTTAATTAAATAACCTGCGGGAAAAAGCACTCTTATGTGAACGAGTCATTATTCTCCTATATAAACATTTTATGTAAAAATTTCTATTAGGAAAAAGTTGTTTGGAGGTGAATCAATTTTTCCGAATGCAATCTAAATCAAACAGCAGCAGCAGCAGCATATGATAATAAAATTGAATTTTGATTAAGAGTTATATGTGTGCATTCTATTTTGAAAGCCAGATCTAAATGTTCGAGATTGTAAAATCAGATTATGGTGGTGAATTGTATCATTATCTCTCCATCCACCCATTCCCTTACAATATATCTCGCTCGCATTCACTTTTACCGATTCAAATGATTTACTACCACCGAACCGGTTCGTTATACAACAATAATCATTGAATTTGTGCGCGCGTGTTCTGTCTGTCTGTCTGTAAAGAGGCTGGAACCGATACTTATTTAACACACACCATTCATCATACAGAACACGTTAATCTGTTTATGTAAAATATAAGTGAACGTCAAATAAATAGATATGAATGTGTATGGAAAGTAGATGGAAAAATCATTTCAGTTTTGTGTTTCAGAGGAAACTATATAAGAGTGTTGTAACAGAGCAGTAAAACAAATTGGAAATTTTTATTGATGCTCGGCTACTGCTGCTGGCAATGTCCTTTTTTAACCCATTGCTCGCTCAATTTTAAGGCTCGTTCACAATTCATCTTTTACATGGTCATAATAATCAAATTTGCTGATAATGATTTGAGGAATATTATCAGAAATGATAAAGCAACCTTTTCGCAAAATCCAAAAGCAATCAATTCAACATCCCTTATAGTTTACCCTTGTAAATGTCTAACTTGCTACCGCTAACCCCAATCTAAACTACTCCTCGTAGTAGTAGGACACAGCACCAGCAAAATAGAAACCAAACCGAAAACCTTCCAATCTTGTAAAATAATTGCCATCAAATTGATAAACATTATAAATACAAATAGCCAACTAGAAGAGAATAATTTGATTATTTTTCCTCTTCTCAATCCGAACACATGCCGCTATCTCTCACTCACTCATTCACTCATAAAACAAAACTTTATTACCACCGCTAGCATAATATGTGTGCGATGATACATTGTACATGAGAGTTATACATCATAGACGTGCATGACGTCGAAAAGCAAATTAGCAAGTTAATTATGATTGTAAGTGACAGCTGCAGATTTGTATTTCAAATATGCGCCCGGCCTTTATTAAATTTTCTATATAAATAAGACACGTTGGTCTGATATATATACATGTGAATTCATTCCAGAAGCGCAAACAGACAAAAACAGAATGCGGAGTGATGGAATGTGTCGTCATTTAATTAATCTACTCTTACTCAACATTTTCGTTCAATCACCCTATATGATATATGAAACTATTTTCATTCATCACTAATTAATGTCATACAACTCAATCACATTGTATATTAGGAAAGAGAATTTTAGCATTCTAGAAGCGTTCACTTTTTATATTTCATTCCATATTGTTTTATTGCCATCATCCTTAAAATTTAATAAGAATTTATTAAACTCATACACATTGCATGGTTCAACCCGGCGCATCCACCTTTTATGGAAGAAATTAGTTTCGTTCTGATGGATTAAATAATTTTGGTGTCAGGTTACTATCTGACTGAGAAAAATATTCTTAACATAACTACATAAATTAGTCTTGTTCGTTTCGGCTAATGAAACCGTATACGCTTCGCTTGTTTGTTACTCGTGCTCTCGTGATGAGAGAACGACTTGCACACATTGAACGCAAACTCACTTTCAACAACTATAACTGCTCTTATGGGCTATAGTGAAAGTAAATTTCACCTACCCACCAACACTCAACAAAAATTGTTTTTAATGTGTTAATGTAAGGTTGTTGTTGGTTCAAACACCCTCTCGCACTTGTATTGCTATTTTTACTTGAGTGGTTTTACCTGGATGAATGCGCACCTGCTACACTCACACACACCACACATATTGCACTCTTTCATCCTTTCGTATACAATGTTAGAGTAATTTTTATTCATTGTTAGAAGCATTATTTTATTGAAATTGCGTCAAATATGCTGAGCGGCGTTTTCGGCAAATCAATACAATGAATCGTCGTCGCCATTCTACCAAACTCCTCATATGTTAAGTTCATCGTAAATAAAATGTGACGTTTCATTCCTCTTACACCCGCACGCCAATTTTAACCGACATGTCCTCGCATACATTACGTATCCGTTTGATCAAGCACATATTTGGTAAAGTATGAGGCAAGACAAACTGCCCATGGATGTAATATAAAGGAGAAGAACAAAAACAAAACACAAACGTGACACTAGCAGGATGTGAAGTGCGTAACAATATCTAAGTAGCATCTATCGAGCTGTCACACTCGAATCAAGAATCTTTTCAAGGATCAAAGAATATATTCGAGAAAGTAATGATACGTATGTGTGTGTGTGTGTGTGTGTGTCAGTAGATATCTGCCTGTCAATATTTTCTACCACCGCGCGCGTCTCATTTTCCATCCATCTAACCAATGCATAAACAATATTTTGTTTTATAGGAAGATAAAAATTTTCTGATCGTGAGCTAATAAAGCCGCAATTCCCTTCAGTCGAATAAATTGTCTCAATAATATTATGACATAGGCAAAAATAAGAGTATAGATTAATCTCTTCTTTTACCATATAATTGAACTGACTGATACAGTAGAAGATGAAGAAACTCCTACACAGAAAAAGCTATATAAAAGTTACAACCAAAGGCTGTTTGCACCATAAACAATAATCGATTCAATAATAAAAAAAAAAGAATTTATATCTCTAGATAGGATGTATTTACTTAACGTGTTTTATTCAATAAAATTTATCGAGAAGGTAAATAACTAAAACGTGATATTATTTCAAAATTGTGCGCAAAAACAATGTTAGCATCTAAATGTAGCTAAAAAAAAATTATTTGTATTCTATTGCACAATTATTGCTTACTACTTTGTTTTAATTCGTCACTTTTTTAAGTTGGCTGGGGGGAGAGGGACAGTGCAACATAATTTTTTTTTAATTTCAAATCATTGCTCAACCAATAAAATTTATTGCACATTTTTTGTTTATGAATTGTTTAGCGATGAAGTTGGAGTAACGTTTTTCTAATTCATAAAAAAAGAAATCTTTTACGTTTGCAATAAACAAATTTATTAGTGCATGTTACAAATAAAAAGTTATTAGCAATTTAATACATATTAGCATTTGAAAGTAAATATGTATTATTTATTATTATTGTTTTTCTACCCCTTTCATAATTTAAGTAAAAAGTGTGCACTAAAAACAAAGTAGTGAGCTATAGAATGTAAGGGTAGTGTAATGGAGCCTATAATCCACTTTATTATTCGCTTATATTATCATATTTATTAAGAACAATTAAATAAATAAATACTTTTGTATTTTTTTTTTAGGTAACATTGAATTCTATATATGGATTCCTCTTTATTCAATAAGAAAAAAGAAAATGTATTGTGGTAGCAACAATACAACAGTAAATATCAATTCCTAGACGTTTCCTTCATTTATTTATTTTTTCTTCATCATGATGCGTTCGTTCTTTGTGAACGATGAGACGAAGAAGAAGAAGAAGAAAGATTATTGATTGGTTTTTAAGCTAAATGCGTCTGGTCTTTTATTTCATTCGAGATATCATTCTTGCAACTACTCCACACAACATACAAAGTGCATTCGAATAGTTTTATATTGCGAATTGAGCCAACATCGCAATTTAAAACTCGCATTATTGTTTGTTGTGTAAATAAAAATACAGAAATGGTTTGTTTATATAGTTATAAGAACGATTTAACCAAATTTAATAAAAACTATCTGAACTATTTTTCCTATAAAACTTTTATGCCTTCATTAAATGCAAATAAAATTATAAAAATCTTTATGGTGTCGTTATATGTTTAATAAACCTAAAAATATTTTCAATACTAGTCTGTAAGTAGCCCACATATATTTCGGGCAAAATGCCTATGCACGTTATAAATAGCTTTAGGAAGGTCAATGGAAACAGCTGACAATAAACACAAACACAGTTAGTTAGTGTGAGAATGTCGCCGAAAAATCTCGTCCTGCCATTAAATTTCCTATCCCTTAAATCAATCTCAACGATACTAATCCATAGTTTGAGTGATGATGAAGGACTTAATTACAAAACAGTTGAAGAATACTTGCTAAATGCTACATACGAAGTGCTACACGATTTATTGAAAATGATTTTGAATATGGAATATTTGGATGCATCAACGCGTTTCAGTTGCTTGGAAATAATTCTACGCAAAGATATAAGAAGATTGGATACGGGACTGTTTCCGCATTCGTATTATGAGAAAATATTGAATGTGATCGGTAGAAAAGGTGTCGGGTTACAGCATTTAAATCTTAAAGGGATATGGTTGCGCGATTATCCATATCAGCTCGCCGAACTGTTAGGCAAGTTGAAGAATTTAACAGTCCTTATAATACCACATATGCCCGACGATAAAGTCCTGAAAGCGGCGTTCAATTGTCCGAACCTAACCGTGCTTGATATATCAGGTGAATGTAATTTTTCTATGGAAGGTGCGTCGCAGATACAAAGTGAGAAATTAAAAGTGTTGAACGTTGGAATGTACGGCAAGAAGAACATTTGTGTGGATGAGGGTGTTGAGAGCGATAATTACGTTGATGTGGTTATAAACCTAATAAAAAACTTACCAAATTTGAACGTGCTGAAGACTTACTCGTACATTGGGAGAGCGCTTTTGAAAATTTACGAGAAGGAAAGAAATTATAAAACCAAACTGAAGTACGTGCATGACACGAATACGACAATTGAAATGCTAAACGCCATTGCACATTTATGTCCAAATTTAGAATGTGTAAATTTTAATTCGCCATGCAAGAATGTTTTAAATAATTTAGCAATTTTGAAGCGTTTAAATTCATTGAAAATTTCCGAGCCGAATGTTGATGAGTTATTATATTACTTGCAAGTATCCGGCAGTAAGCTACAAGTGTTAAAATTAAATGTTCTACGACGAGGGGGTGCTGACGGTGATGAAACAAGGTCATTAGATTTGAGCCAAATTTCCCTATTTGTACCTGAACTTACGACATTCGAATGCTACAAAAGCAACCTGGCAATGAGCACCCTACACATTGATAATTACTTCATTCATTTGCAAAGTTTGGAGATTCTTTATTGTAACATTGGGGAGAATGTGCTCATTTATATGTTACACAATTCGCCATCGCTTCGACGTATTGTTGTCGGTGGTGGTGATGGTGCGGGGATAGTAAGACTGACAGATGGTGATATTTTTCGTCTATGTGCTGAGTGCGATTTTCTATGTTTGGAAGAATTGTGGTTCTCGTGCGCTCGCAGTCTGACAGTAACCTCCGTTGAATTGCTCATGGGACATTGTCCGAATTTAAAAGTGCTGGGACAGCTCACCGGCTGGGACATAACACAAAGCGATTTAGATTATCTGAAAGCTGTTATTTTATCCAGCAATACTGATTTAACACTTTTACCACTCGAATATTAAATTAAATCTTTGAATATAAAATAAGTTATTTGCAACAGATAGGAAATTATGTCATTGTTCGTCGTACGTATTTCATATATGAATAATATTATATGCATTCGTCTTCACTTAAAACCTATGCAAAAAATGTACGAGAGAGCGAAATGGAAAATGCAGAGAAAATTGCATGACGCGCTTTCGGGGACATTTTTCATCTGACAGTAATAATTCAGACTTTAGATAACAAAACACATACATAAGAATAAAAAAAAATTACGTGTTTGGTTGCTTGATTAAGAAACTTTTTCCAAGAATATTTTTCTGTGGCTGGCTGTTGATCATGCGACGACGACTATAACGGCGATAGCTGATAAATATTGAAAATTTTTCAAACTGTTCACTTTTTCGTTCGGTTTCTGGGAAAATTAAAAAACTTAACCATCTTTAATGATGGAAAGTCCGAGAGAGGGAGAAAGTTTGAGTTGTTCAACTCTCAGAGCAAAGTTTTTCCTTATTTCTTGTGTAGTGATGGTGGTGGTTGACTAATTACGTTAGTAATTTGTTTCATAAATCGAATTTTAGGTTCAAATAAAGTTTGCAAAAATAAATGTAAGATTTATGGATTGACCTAGAACATTTGCACTTTTATGTTTTCCAAATGTTCGTGTAATCAACTAATAAGAATTTTTGCTTGTATGAAATTATTGATGATCTGTCCGAATGCTGGAAAATTGATGTCTCCTTACATTGGTCCTTTTTTATATATACACACATAAAGGGCAAACACCTGGACTGCTAAGCATCTATCCAACATTCAAAATTACGTCTATACATCATCCATTCAATATGAATTTCTCTCCATATATATATATACATATATTGACACATCCAACAGCATTAAACCAGCACCAACGTTACACAACAATAACAACCACCAAAATATATATAAAGTAGGGTGAGAGAAAATAAGATGATGAGAATGTAGAAAAATGTATTTTTCATATATGTATCTAAAGCACAATAAAAGTCCCATTTTTCACCATCCAACATATTGAGGAATTACATGAAAATACGATTTTTGATTAATTTTATCCTTATTTCACAAATTAAACGGCGATTTTAATGATTATGATTCAAAAAATTGTCTAACTCAAGCAGGTATTTTATTATTTTATTACTTTTAAGTGTAAAAAACAATCATAAACAAAAATGAATCATTGCGCACTATAAAATTATTATGATGAATGTTGCGCAACTAAATCTACCCTAGAAATAAATTTGTTCGCACAAATTGTTCTAGCTAGGAGATTTGATAAGAAACAAAATTGAACAAAATAAAATGATTTTTGCTAGATTCAAAACTTTCTATACTTTCATCTACTAAATAAAATTATGTTTTGTATTTAATATTAAAATTACACTTGTAATTATATACCAATTATTTCAAATTTTAATAATTAATTTTGTTATATTTAATTTCAATATAAAACTATTTTTATTGTACCTATTAGTGATTTGTGTAAACATTATTTCAGTAAAACCCCGTTATATCGTAGTTCAAGGGGTGAGATTAACGGGTTGTCGATGTAAATGAGTTCGATATAACGAGGCTTTACTGCATTTGCAAATAGATAGCTTTTTTAATTAAAAAAATACAAAATAATATGCATAGAATAAACTTAATTTACCTCTTTATTTGAAGACAGAAACCACTCTACGTTTGCACTATGAATTGTTAAAGAATTTTGTGCAAAGAAACGTAAACAACTAAGAATAAAAGCCAAATTCATTTCAATGGCAAATAACAGACAACGCTCTATATAAAATTGATTTTATTCTAAATCTTAACAATATCTACTTCTTCCTCATTGATAACTGAATGACTCAAGAAAGAACAAGTCTTAAACGACTTCAAACTATTTTTTGAACGAAATTATTTTTATCAAATAAATTATTAATTAATGAAGATGTTAAAATTATAATTACTGCATATGTATGAAATGTGTATGTAGGTTGAGAGGGAAAAGAGTAGAAAAGGCACTTGATTTAAAACCCTATCGAAGTAAACGACCTACTTTATACTCGCTAAGAAAAGCATTTATTTTCTTAATACATTAACTAAGCATTTCGCATTATGTCAAATGTTATATGTATAATATATACAGAGTGAGCGTTGTGATATGAATCCAAGAAAAAGTTAAGAGATCACGTACACTATGAAAAGTTTAAATGCGTGGAATAATTGAATGGCAGCATAAATAATAGAAAAACGCGTTCACTCACCCTCATTTCATTTTCACATCAATCCCTTCACATGTAATTAAATATTTAATTAATGCTATATAAACAATTCTCTATTAATAATGCACAGACATATTATTTAAAATACAAATCAATTAAAATATATGAAATAATAACATATTAATTAATGTTAAAAATATGTATAAATAATTATCAATTCACTCTGACAGAATTAATAATTTATGTAAATTCAATTGATTTATCAGATAAAATATCTTTACGTATTAGAGAATAATCAAACTATAAATAGAATTTATTTAAATGTATTACGCATTTAGGATTATTAGAGATAATGATAAGAGAATAATTCCTCATTATTCTGATAATAATACAAAAGGCTTGATACAAATCTCATGCATGATTGATTGATAGAAAATACAATTTTCGTTTTATAAAATCACGTTCATTGATAGAATTTTTTGGTTAAATATCAATCTAAATTTTATTGATTGTTCTATCACTTATCAAAGTAGCATATTAATGACGGTAAAAATGGATATTTGAGAGCGAATGATTGGATGAGACGAAGCGGAAAATGTGCATATGAGCAGATTATACATTTTAGTAAGAAGTGACAGAAAACTCAACAGAAACTAATTAAATATTAATAAATAATTGGAATAGAAATTGATTCGCTGCTCAGTGCTCGTTTGTGTAATAAACTTTTCATTCTTATTTACCTTTTTCTTTACTCAACTATTGCATATTATATCGTAGCAACATTAACCTGCATGGAAAAAAAGTATCGATAGAATATTCTATATACAGACGTCATTATGTATTACCATTCTTAAACTTTTCTAATTTCACCCGATAGAGAGAAAGAGAACGAATATAAATAAATATAAAAAAAAGTTCAGAAATGGCTCATACAATCAATACACGTTCAATACACACATAAATGTAAATTTTCTACTTTAACAAGAAGATACAACTTTATTCTTGCTAAAAACACTTTTTCTACCTTTTCTCCTACATACTTTGTATAATAATAATTTTTTCTTAGAACCATATGAATTAATTCGATCATTTATTTTTATATAATGTACAAAGCTGCTTATATGAGGCATATGAGGATAATCGGAGTCAAATCGTATAAAACAATAGTAATTGACGTCACGTATTTGGGGCACTATTTGGGGTAAACTTTTTTATTACACTATAACTACATTATAACATTTATTATAAAACAGTTCTACTGTTTTTTCGTCCACTTTAAACAGACAATTAATTTTATTTCTCATCAGATACTGTAATTTACGCATTTACATATTTTTTTACATAATAAAATGAAAATTCAATTTTTCTCTAATAATAATAAATAGAATTTTTATTATGCAATTTATTGCTTTGCAGCAAAACTAATGTTTTGTTGATTCACATAAAACTAATGTATTTTTATATATTTATGTATATTTAATTAGCATCGGTAGTTAAATGGCAAAAACACTCGGTTACAACGTCATAAAAGTTGCAGTTTCTTACATGGCGCAATAAATAGGATTGATATATTTTTGTAACAAAATTCTTTAAATTTGTTTCAAACTTTGGATTGTAGGGGCAGCTGCGTAATTGGGGCAAAATGATCTAGTCCCAAGGTGCCCCGATTAAGTTGTATTGCAATAATGTGTTTAAAAATACATTTTACGTTTTTCTTTATTTCAGCATTATACAAAACATTTATTTTAAACAAATTGGCAATTGGTTTTACTGTCACTCACATACACACACTCAAACAAACATACATCTATTGCATATTTTATAATACATAATATTATATAAATACAAGAAAACAAAGCAGTGCTATTACTGAAATTGACTTGTTGAAATTGAATAAATTTTTCATTTATATAATGTATAATATGAATTCATTTGTTTTAATATTGAGTTATTTGATTTACTTAAGTGAAAAGTTTATTTTTTGAAAGAAGCCAATTAAAAAGTGTTTAGTATAAGTTTGATAAGTTAAGTGTGTAATCAGAATGATGGCGAAAATAACTTTTAAGCCATTTCGACCTCACATTACTATATACAGTTTTGATATATAAAAACGTTGAGTAGACGCACCGCAATCTCACTTACTTTCTCACTCACCCCCTAAGAACTATGAGAGTTTCAAGCTGAAGACAAACATTAAAGTGCACTTTCTGCAATTAACGGCATAACTAGCAACTTTAAAATTCTTACGATTTTTTTCTTCCGTAAAAAATTCTGTAGTGAGATAAGAAAAATTCCATTCTATTCGACTTTGACGCAATTTTCAATTAAGATGTTGACATAAACTGAACTATAATAACAGTACAAGACAATTAATTAAAATTTCATTCAGTTTTTTTCATTGTTATAGTTAATGTTTGTTCAGTTATATAATTCATTATTGAAAGAAGAGATTTGCTTGATGAAATAGAATTTTCGATAGGAGATCACGGATGATGACGATGAGGGGGTGGTAGGAGGTGGATGGAATGAAGAAGAGTAGAATAATAAAAATCGAATGAAGCTTATCTTCAACGTGACAGACGACGTCTGCTAAGATTTAAGCATATGCCATGCTGATAGATTTCATTCACTCGTTGCGTTGCGTTCAGGCGACTCAAAACGAATAGATGATGTAGAAAGAAGAAAGAAACTCTTCTCTATGTGGCAAGTGTGCAAAAAATATAAAAAAATTGCGAAAGCGAGAAGGAAATTAACATTTTGTTAGACGATATTTTTTTAGATAATATGGAGGAGCATCAACAGTGTGTTTTTCAAAGACAAATATTTTAATAAAATCAAATATATAAAGCAGTTAATTGTAATTCAGATTTTCTACGAAATGAAAATGTTTGTTGTTGGTGTACGCGGAGATTTTATTATTAAATTCTTTACGAATTCTACTGCTGCTACGTTATTATTTATAATAATATAATTAAATGCGCGGTGTACTGAACAATGCACCCTTTTTATTTGCATATTAGTTGTTCTATTACGTATTCACCACTAGCGAAAAGATATGTATATTGCAAAAATTTAATTATGCATTTATCTATGAATGAATGATCGATTTGTTTTGTTCCTTTCATTCTTTTTTCCTGTTTTTGGTTTAGTTTAATATGGAATGGCGTTCAATGGCACCACCGCAATAAAATGCACATGCTATTTTTATATGTTATAAATGTGCTACGACCAATTCTTTTGTTCCTCTATACACACACACACACACACACACACACA
>JAODFZ020007744.1:0-12552 GCA_027574845.2 Deinopsis erosa
CATAAAACAGTTTACAATAAATTTTCTAGCAATTACAATCAATACAATGATTTATGTCTTTTAATTATTTTATTGAGTTATGTAACTATTTGAGACAATTAAGGTCATTCAATCGTAATTAAAAGTTTACACGTACTTTGATAATTTCTATGTTCACTTTATGATGTATATGTATAAGACAGACAAAATGCTAATGCTAATGCAATTTTTCATTGCACAAAAAATTGTGTAATTCAATTGAAATTGAAAGTTTATGCCATTTTATTGATTTTTTTTTAACAATTCATCGCAATATTAATATAATTTTGCATGAGCATGAAAATATTACTTAAAACCATACAACAATCATTTATTGGTTATTTAACAATTTCACGGTTATAACGAACAAATAAAAATAAAAATTTAGGTTCGTTTAATAGCGAAATAATGAATATCGATTATTAAAAATTAAAAATTATGCATGACACTTGAAAATAAATTGCAGTCGAACTCGGTTATAACGAACTACTCCATTACTATTTCACGGTTATAATGAACAAATATTGATACATTCGTTTAATAAGTAAATAATGAATATCCGTTTTGGAAACAACAATTTGCATGCTCACGTGATGTTCGCTATAACCGAGTTGGATTCTTAAAATTAAATAAAATTACCTTTTATCTGGAAATAAAATTACAATGAATTAATCCAAATAATTTTAATAGAAATATCACAGTATTTCAATTAAAATAGAAAAACTACACTTAAAAATTAATCAGTCTTATAGGTAAACAATTGACTAACAGTTTACCTATTCACACACACAAACATTGAATTTTCGGTTGTTTAATGGAACAGCTTATCGTATAATTCGTATAAATCGCGTTTTATTAAATCGTTTTCGTTATAGAATGCTCATCGAGAATTGTATTTGTCGTCATTCTTAATCTAGTCATTTACTTTTATTCGCTATATCGAATGTTCGATATGAAGAAGAAAAATAATTATGTTTAAACGGCACGTCCGCGCCCAACCTTACAACTAAAGAACGACTGACTGCGGTCGCTTTAAGTTGGTGGGTTGTGGGGGATTTATCTTTTGCTCATGGTACTGTTATGGGTTTCCTATAGAAAGCAAAAGGAAGGTTATCCATATCTACTACTACCTTGCCCAGAACGAACATAATTAAACACCTGTTGCATAGTCATAGTCGTAGGCAACATCTCATACAACAGCCATGTATTTATAGTTGCATGGAATTGTAGGCAACATTTCATACAACAATCGTGTATTAATAGTTGCATGTAATTAAACACCTGTTGCATGCAATCGTAGGCAACATCTCATACAGAAGCCGTGTATTAATAGTTGCATGGAAACATAGGCAACATTGCATACAACAATCGTGTATTAATAGTTGCATGCAATTATAGGCAACATTTCATATACATTCCTGTATTAATAATTGCATGTAATTAAACACCTGTTGCATGCAATCGTAGACAACATCTCATACAACATTAGTGTATTAATAGTTGCATGCAATTATAGGCAACATTTCATACAACATTCCTGTATTAATAGTTGCATGTAATTAAACATCTGTTGCATGCAATCGTAGGCAACATCTCATACAACAACAGTGTATTAATAGTTGCATGGAATTGTAGGCAACACTTCATGCACAGGCGTGTATTGATAGTTGCATCGAATCCTAGGCAACATTTCATACAACAATCGTGTATTAATAGTTGCATGCAATCGTAGGCAACATTGCATACAACAGTCGTGAATTAATAGTTGCATGCAATTATAGGCAACATTTCAAACAACAATCGTGTATAATAGTTGCATGTAATTAAACACCTGTTGCATGCAATCGTAGTCAACATTTCATACAACACTCGTGTATTAATAGTTGCATGGAATTGTAGGCAACATTACATACAACAGCAATGTATTAATAGTTGCATAGAATCATAGGCAACACTTCATGCAACAGTCGTGTATTGATAGTTGCATCGAATCCTAGGCAACATTTCATACAACAATCGTGTATTAATAGTTGCATGCAATCGTAGGCAACATTGCAACAGTCGTGTATTAAGAGTTGCATGCAATTATAGGTAACATTTCATACAATACTCCTGTATTAATAGTTGAATGGAATTAAACACCTGTTGCATGCAATCGTAAGCAACATCGCATACAACAGCAGTGTATTAATAGTTGCATGGAATTGTAGGCAACATTTCATACAACAGCAATGTATTAATAGTTGCATAGAATCATAGGCAACACTTCATGCAAAAGTCGTGTATTGATAGTTGCATCAAATCGTAGGCAACATTTCATACAATAATCGTGTATTAATAGTTGTATGCAATCGTAGGCAACATTTCTTTCAACAGCTGTGTATTAATAGTTGCATACAATGTTGAGCAACATTTCGTACAATTTCCGTGTATTAAAAGTTGCATTAGAAATTTGACGTTTCCTTACAAAAAAAAATTTATGAATTTAATTACATTATAATATTTATTATAAATTCTTTCATATAAATCATATAATAAATATGTAGGTTAAAATTACATCGGAAATTAAATCAGTAAATCAGAAACATAATTAACATTCACTTAATGGAAATACAGAATACTTACATAATCTAGATAATATTATATATATATTATATTACAAATATCACAAAATTTATTAATCAATTATATTTGTTCATCAAACTTTCTTCAATTTCTTTATAATTACAATTTTGTCTTGCATTGTCATCGCTTGACGCTTAACGTTCGAATCGATATTGTGAGCGGATGACGCAAACGTCGTAACGAACGTTGACGTCTTTTTCGCATCTTTATTATTATTAACATTAACTGGTAACGGAACTTTAAATCCTTCACTACTACTACTAACCGCAGCGCCTTTATTATTCGGCACAACCATCATCCCTTTTAGAGTCCCAACCGAGTTGATTCTAGGCAAAATCGGTTTTTGCACTGGAATATTAATTGTTTTATGTATTTCTTTCACAATGGGCGACATTGTATCGCTACGCAAATGTGGCGGTTTGCCTAACATACGCTTAAATTTCTCCAATTCTATGCGCAAAATTTGATTTTCAGCTATGAGCCGTTCGTTTGCCGACTTCAATTCCTTCATTTCATTCACGTAGCTTTCATCGCAGGTCTTCTTCTTCTGCCTGAAACGCAATTGCGCCATACGATTCATCTCCCTTCGCTTCTCCGATTCCGGCGTCAATTTATCGTAAATATTTATCGAACTCGGCTTGTTATTGCGTAAAACAACCACTTCGTTCTCGGGAAATTGGCGATCGCTCTCACATTCATCGAAATAACCATCCTTTTTACCATTTTCGAGAATTATCTCAACGTCATCGTCTAAATCATCATCACTACTTGTCACAATTTCCAAAACGTCATCGCTCATACTGAAACTGTCCGATTCTTTCCCTCTGTTTGCATCCCGTGTGGATTGTATGTGCGGTAGAATGTGTGGTGTGTTCAATGGATCCTCACAATACTCTCCCAAGGCATGTCTCGTTCCATTCTCCTTATTCTCCAGCGCATTTTTGAAGGTTTCGTCGAAGGGATTCATATTCTGCAGATCTTGGAACAATCCCACCTCCTCACACGTTCGTATAAATCTGGTAGGTGTTGGCGTTTCATCTAAATCATAAACGCTATTTATATATATCCTAGAATGCACAATAATTCTCTTCTTACCTGTTTTGTTTGCTTGTTTTGGATAGTTCGTAAATAAGGCCAAATTAATCAAATCGATTTCGTGCTTTTTTTGATGTATGCTCATGAAATATGAGGTGCTAAAGGACATTTCACATCCTTCGTGCTCACACTTAAAAGGCTTGTCGAGATTCATTCTGCTTGCAATCTTTTCGAATAATTTTTTTTTGAGGTTAGGTTTTTGTTGTCAAGCTTGCATCTGTGATTTTTGCATTAATTCAACAAAATTCACCTAAATTAATTCAATAATTAGAATGTGCGTATTAAGTAATTATCGATATGCACTGTAATTTTGATAAATATCTTATATTTTTGCAGAAAATAAGCATTTTTAAAAAATGACAAATATTCATAGTCAACGAGTTCGTATCGTCTACAAAACTATTTTACGTTTACATCGTGGATTACCTGACGAATTACGTGCACTAGGTGATAGTTATGCCAAAGAGGAATTTAAAAGGCATAAAAATTGTAAACCTGAAGAAGCAGCAGCGTTTATGACCGAATGGACTGTGAATGCACAAATATCACAAATAAATTCAATTAATAACTAACCGTTTTGTTACAGAATTATGCTATGACTGTAGCCAAGCAACTTGGCTTGAAGGGAATTAAGAATGAGGAGAAATTGGGAAAGCCCTTGAACGAGAATGATTTAAATGCATTTAAAGATGATCAAGTGCAACAATTATATGAATTGAAGCAAGCCACTAAAGTAGATACACCACAAAAAAGCTGATTTTAGCTTTCACTCTTATTTATTATACTAGGAATTAAATTTTTGCTAAGTTGGTAGAAAATATGTAAGAATAGCAAATCGTTTTAAATTAAATAATTTAAAGTGTATTATTAATTTTTTGGTAGTGTTTAGCAATATAAAGTACTGACTATTTAAATTGTTAATAAAATTATCGAATTTAGATATTCTATATTGGCGCCCTCTATTGAGTTTGATTGTGAGTTAAACGTGGCGTATGTTGAAGAGAGACAACCATCTATTTACATCTCTGTTTATGATAATACGACGCACGACAATTCACGACTTTTTTTGACAACTCAAAAAAATGGTAAGTGGAATTTTTACTATTTTTTCAGTCTTCGCAACGTCAGAACGAGACAAATGTGCGTAAAAAATGAGCTCATTTCAAGGCATAAGCTGGGGAGTAAATTACACGAAACTGTTTAATCGAGAAACGGTAATAAATGCAAAAAACAAGAATCTAACCTCAACTCACTGACAGATTCGATTAATCAGTAAAATGGCTGGTATTTGTGATAAAATTAATCAGTTTCTTTTTTTTTTGTAGCCCACATCGCCTCAACAACCATCCCCTGTTGAGGAACAGGAAAAGCTGCTAAATGAATCTCTAGCTATAGTCAAAAATCAGGCGTTCGAAATGAAACGATGTCTGGATAAGGGGAAGTTGATGGACGCACTGAAAGCAGCAAATGTTATGTTGGGCGAACTGCGAACATCTTTATTATCACCGAAGGGATACTATGAATTATGTAAAATGCGAATGCATATAAAAAAAGCGGTTACCTAATCTGTATTTTTAGATATGGCAATTACGGATGAACTGCGCCACTTGGAATTGTATTTAAGCGATGAATTTCAGAAAGGTCGTAAAGTGACCGACCTATACGAGCTCGTACAGTACGCTGGCAATATTGTGCCTCGTTTATATTTATTAATAACTGTTGGTTTAGTATATATCAAATCGAATGTGTCATTTCGTCGAAATTTACTGAAAGATTTAGTGGAAATGTGTCGAGGCGTTCAGCATCCACTGCGAGGATTATTTCTACGCAACTATTTATTACAGTGTACACGAAATGTCCTTCCAGACGTACCGGACAGCGATTCCGAATCGACTGAAGGCACTGTGAAAGATTCCATAGAGTTTGTGCTGATGAATTTCGCTGAAATGAACAAATTGTGGGTGCGCATGCAGCATCAGGGACATTCGCGCGAGAAAAAGCATCGTGAGAAGGAGCGCGAAGAGTTGCGCATCCTAGTAGGCACTAATCTAGTACGCCTAAGTCAATTGGAATCGGTCACATTGGAGAAATACCAAAAATCCGTCTTGCCCGGCATCCTAGAGCAAGTGGTCAGCTGTCGCGACGCCATCGCCCAGGAATACCTAATGGAATGCATTATACAAGTGTTCCCCGACGAATTTCACATACAAACGCTGAATCCGTTCCTCAAATCGTGCGCCGAGCTGGAGACGAGCGTCAACATCAAGAATATTGTGATTAGCTTAATGGAACGTTTAGCCACGTACAGTCAGCGCACCGATGGTGTCGCGATGACAACGAACGATCCGTCGAACGGCTTCCCCGGCGACGTGCAGCTGTTTGAGGTGTTCAGCGATCAGGTCTCTTCGATCATATCAAAACGGCAGTATCTACCTTCAGAGGATATGGTGGCGCTGCAGGTGGCGTTAATTAATTTAGCGCTAAAATGTTATCCGGATCGCATTGATTATATCGATAAGGTGATGCTGAATAGCGTTGAGATTTTTCAACTATTCGGGCTGGAACGGCTCGAATATAATACGTCAGTCGCTAAGGAATTATCGAAGTTATTAAAAATCCCTGTGGATCATTACAATAACATATTAACAGTGTTGCAATTGAAGCACTATTCGGCGTTGATGCAACATTTGGATTACTATGGACGCAAATCGCTTAGCATTTACATTCTGAATAATGCGTTGGATGCAGAAACGATTATTCCAACGCAGGAGGAGGTGGATCATGCGTTGAGTCTCGTCGCGACGCTTGTGAGCGATCAAAGCGATCAACCGCCCGGCGCACTTGATCCCGAGGAGCTGGCCGAGGAGCAAAGTTTGCTGGCGCGTCTTATACATCAATTTAGAAGCGATTCGGTTGACCAGCAATATTTAATATTAAATTCCGCGCGGAAATTGTTAGGCGCTGGTGGTCAGCAGCGTATCAAGCATACGCTACCACCGCTCATATTCCAGGCGTATCAATTAGCGTTCAAGTATCGCGATTTAAAGGAAACGGATGAGGTGTGGGATAAGAAGTGCCAGAAAATATTTCAGTTTTGCTATTCTACAATCACCGCTTTGGTGAAGGCGGAATTGGCTGAACTTCCGCTACGCTTGTTTCTGCAAGGTGCGCTGGCCATTGATCAAATCGCGTTCGAGAATCATGAAACGGTTGCCTATGAATTTCTGACGCAAGCGTTCAGCTTGTACGAGGATGAGATTTCCGATTCAAAAGCGCAATTAGCAGCAATTACGCTGATTATCGGCACGCTAGAGAAGATCGGCTGTTTCTCCGAGGAGAATTTAGAGCCGTTGATCACAAATTGTGCGCTCGCGTCGAGTAAGCTGCTGAAAAAACCGGATCAGTGCCGAGGCGTCGCCACCTGCTCGCATCTCTTCTGGTCTGGAAAGAGTTTAGCGAGTAATCGCGATGAGATGCGGAATGGGAAGCGCGTCGTCGAATGTCTTAAGAAAGGCGTCAAAATTGCCAATCAATGTATGGACATATCCGTACAGGTTCAATTATTTGTTGAACTATTAAATCATTACGTCTATTTTTATGAGAACGGCAATGAAACGGTCAGTGTGCAAATAATTAATCAATTGATTAGTAAAATTAGGGAGGAAAGTCCGAATTTAGATGCGTCTGAAGAGACGGAACAAATTACAAATCACTTTAATAACACGTTGGATCATTTACGCGCGCGTATTGCTAATCCGGAAGGAGATGCCGGCGTATCCTATGAGGGTTTAGAAATTTAATAGTTTTTTGTAAATACATAATGATCAGTTACTAATTTTATAAGAACCCCATTTATAGTATATGCTTTCTAAAGACAGAAGAAAAAAGGTACATAATTTTAATTTATTCTGCAATTGTAGCAAATGCTAGTTTGGTCTTCAAAATGACGCCAAAAATTATTTCAAGCCAAAACGTCTCAGTATTTTGCCAATTATGTATATATTTCAATAATTTTATTTATACAATTATTTAATTTCGTAAACAATCAGAATATGGAAATATTGAAATTTTAAAACATTTTTAATATTTAATGCCCTTTTTATATTCCTTTTTTTAATTATTATTTTTATTACTATATCGCATCTTTTTACACAAGTATCAGAATTAAAATGGCGCGGGGACGAGTCGGGGACATTCAGAGCATTAGGGGACCATAATTTTTGAAATTTAAAAGTTTTTTAAATTATGTTTTGTAGGTTTTTAGCACTACATTTACAAAAACAATGCTCCATAACAAACAATTTCATAGTAGCGTCAATATTTTGATAAATTACATCAAAAACCAATTTGTGTAATTAAATTTAATTGTTATTTAGTTAATAGTTAATTTCGTAAATAATCAAAATATGGAAATAGAATTTGAAATTTTAAAACATTTTCAATATTTAATGCTCTTTTTATATTCCTTTTTTTAATTATTATTTTTATTACTATATCGCATCTTTTTACACAAGTATCAGAATTAAAATGGCGCGGGGACGAGTCGGAGGGACATTCAGAGCACTAAGGGGACCATAATTTTTGAAAATTAAAAAAAAATTGTTTTGCGTGGTTTTTAGCACTGCATTTACAAAAACAAAGCCCCATAACAAACAATTTCATAGTAGCGTCAATATTTTGATAAATTACATCAAAAACCAATTTGTGTAATTAAATTTAATTGTCATTTAGCTACAATTCGCAGAATATTGCTTGTAAAAAGCGCTTCTAAGAATACATTTATATGAAATATGTTTTAATCTAATTAATTTGCATATTTTCATTATTATTATTATTTAATAATTATTGTGTATTTTATGTAATAATAAGTATCGAATAATAATGTCGGGCAAAGAAAAGAGAGAATTACATAGATTTGTCAGAATCATGATAATAATGATTCATTAATTTAATTTTAATGCAAATTTTAGCCTACTCTTAATTGTAATAATTAAATTTATATAATTATATATGTATATTATGAAAAAAAAAGCGGAAATGAATAAGAGAGGGACAGAGAGAGAGGCAGGAATAATAATAATTTCGCTTATTTAAAATAGATCACACAACCCCCCAATCCATCCAATTTGTTTTATTTTCTCTAATAAAACAATTGATTTCGTATATGTATTTGTATATGTAATTAAGCAAATTTCGTTGTTCGTTTCGCGCAGTCGTTTGCCGAATTTTGTCTAGCACTGCTGCCACTCGCCGCTTTTGTTCGGCGCGTCTCGCCAGCATTATTATTATTAGTCTGTTTCATTGTATATTTTTGCAATTTAATGTCATTCAATCGGTCACCTTGCGTTTTCTCATCTTTCGTCTTGCTTCTATTTGCTAGTTTTTCGAGTTTATCGATAGTTTGCTCTTTGTCCTTGAGTTTCTTGTATAGATTATGCAATTCGCGCTCTTTCTGCTTGACGATATACACATCGTAATCGAATGCTGGCGATTTTGTCTTATTCGGCGCTTCGGATATTGCATGTTTATGTGCGAGCAGTAGCATTTTTTTGCGCTGCATTTGCCACTGCTTACTGTACACCCCGTATTTGTGATGGGAGACTTTAGCGCCTTCGCCAAATTGCTCCAATCTAAAACAAAAATGCATTACAATAAAATTTCTAATAAACTCAAAATAATTGGCCAGTTATTGTATACATTGATTAAATAGTGCATACATTAACTAGTTAGTGTTTAGATTGTCTAGTTAAAGTGTAAATTAACTATACCTTTTCAAGTTCAATTTGGCATTAATCAATTTGAAATTTGCAAAGATCATACGATTTTTTTGTCAATTTGAAGTTGATTAATGCCATTTTGATTCGCGACAATTTGAACTTGAAAAGGTCTAGTTAGAGTATGAATTGACTGAAGATTGGCTGAAATTTGCCAAATTGCTCCAAACTAAAACAATAATGCATTAAATTAAAATGTTATTTATAATAATCTCAAATAAACGTAAATGGCCCGTTATTGTATGCATTGACTAAATAGTGCATTCATTGGCTAGTTATTGTTTAGATTGTCTAGTTAAAGTGTAAATTTACTATACCTTTTAAATTCAATTTAGCACAAACCAAAATGGCATTTAACAATTTCAAAATGGCATTTAACAATTTCAAATTGGCAATTGGATTAAAACATATTTTTTTTGTCAATTTGAGATTGATTAATGCCATTTTGATTCGCGAAAATTTGAACTTGAAAAGGTATAGTTAAAGTATGAATTGACTGAAAATTGCCAAATTGCTCTAATCTAAAACAATAATGCATTAAATTAAAATGTTATTTCTAATTTCTCAACGTAATTGGCCAGTTATTTTATGCATTGACTAAATATTGCTTTCAAGACTAGTTAGTGTTTAGTTAAAGTGTACATTAACTATACCTTCTCAAGTTTAATTTAGCACAAACCAAAATGGCATTAATCAAATTCAAAATGGCATTTTTTTAACAATTTCAAATTGGCAAAGATCATACGATTAAAACATGTTTTTTTTGCCATTTTGAACTTAATAATGCCATTTTGATTCGCGACAATTTGAATTTGAAAAGGTATAGTTAAAGTATGAATTGACTGAAAATTGCCAAATTGCTCTAAACTAAAACAATAATGCATTAAATTAAAATGTTTTTTTTTTAATTTCTCAACGTAATTGGTCCGTTGTTGTATACATTGACTAAATAGTGCATTAATTGAGTAGTTATTGTTTAGATTGTCTAGTTAAAGTGTTAATTAACTAGTTAAAGTATGAATTGACTAGTTATTAACTAAAAATTTTACTTAAATTGTCATTTGATGGATTATTTGTTACGATAAATCAAATATTTAAGCGCCTACCTGTATATACTTCCTTGTTTCCACAACCACGACTCAATTTTCTCCAGCCACGCTTGCTGTTGTCCAATAACAGAACCGGGCCGACAAATTCGCATCCAAGCAATCGCCTCCTTAGCGGTAAATTGAAAATGTTTTATAATATAGGCGCCAATTAGCGAGCCTGTACGTCCCAGACCAGCCTAACAAGAAGGACTTACTAATAAACGCTTAACATTAAATCGAAATGCATTTTTAGAATACCTTACAATGTACGGCAATCGCTCCAACGGAATTTTCAGCGATTTCCAAAAATCTTAACAGAATCTGTTTAGGTGGCGTCGTCCCATCCGGAAAAAATAAATCGTAATGATCAATTCCAGCTTTCGAGAAACTAAAAAGAACAAACAATTAATTACATGAATGAATAGATAATTAATTACTTACACATAGGAATTGTATAATTTATTATTTAATCTAATCACAGTCTTTACATCATTTTTTAGGAAGTATTTGACATAGAAGCTGGGTGAGTGTCCAGTCGGCGAGATTTCCTTATCAATGGGACCGATCAGAGCGAGAAACTTTCTAGGAACGAGCCAATTAAAGTCACCATTCTGAATCTTATCATACAAATCGTATTCGGCCACATTGAAGTCGTTGAAATTGAAGAAATTCAAGTGTTTAGCTTTCTGAATACTTTGCAGGACTTCAAGCAGCTTCAACGTGTAGCGACTTGGGCCTTGGGAAGCGTCAACAAACTGCCGAAACGCGCCTCCCGAATCCAACAATTTCCGATACACAAATTTCGGGTCCATATCTATGTAGAGCACTGCATAGGAGCCGATTAGGTAAGCAGCATTCACTCGCTTACTATGATCCGATGACGTGTAATGAATAATTCGCTTAATTTGATTGCATTCTAAGTACGAATGCAGTTTTATGCAATATTTATACAAGCAGGAGATGTTCAAAGGCCCAAAATCCAAATAATAATTAACATAAATCAATTCATCGTCCACGTTAAAGTAGTACGTGTCGGGCGTGTTCTTAATCAATTCCGTTTTATCCGAATAGGTGACGCCGAAATATAAGCGGCCTTTTATTATTTCCGCTAAATGTTGCAGTTCCGGGCTGATTAGAAACGCGTCCATCGTATCCAATTCGTCGTAGGCTACTTTCTTATTTGCGTATTGCATACTGCTATAGGTATATAAATTTTGTGGTTAATAAATAAGGCAATTCTTCGTTTTGTCGCTGCAAAATGTTAAATACGATAAGAAATGTAACAGGTAATTTACAGTTACAGCCAATATTAATAAACTAGTTCTTTGGATTATCTTTTTCATTATTTTTGAATTTTGTAATGCAACGCATGTCAAATCATTTTCTAAACTCACGAAAACACACGCGAAAAATTTTCTTTCAGAATTTTGATTTTTGAAGACTTGATTGATAGATGCACACTTTAATTTTCACATTTCAAAAGCGACATTTGTTCATTGTAATGTTGGTATTCAATTTGAGTATAAATAAAACTAACCTATTAAAAACTATGTTTTTAAAACTCTCTCTATATTTCATTTATCATAAATACAGTGACAGATCATTTTTATGTTAATTGTCAAAAGTGACAAATCTGTTATTTTCATGGTTACAAAGGGGCACATATTCCTCTTCCTCCTTTTCAAGCACTTTCAGTGATCGGATCGAGCTGAAATTTTAGGAGAATGCAGTGTTCTCGACAATGAATCTATCTGCCAAATTTCAGCTAGATTCGATCACGGGAAGTCGGTTAATTTGCCGTCGCAAGATTTGTCCTCATACTTACTTACATACATACAAATGCAAAGTTAATATAGAGAGAGTAAAAATTTGCTCAGAAAATCTTGTAACACTATAAACCAGGCCTTCATTAAAAATTTTGCCATAATGTATGTCATAATTATGATGTAAAT
>JAODFZ020007857.1:0-14625 GCA_027574845.2 Deinopsis erosa
ACAGATTTGTCAGTTTTGACAATTAACCTAAAAATGATCTGTCACTGTATTTATGATATATGAAATATAGAGAGAGTTTTAAAAACATAGTTTTTAATAGGTTAATTTTTTATCATTTTAATTAAAAATTTCGCATGTTAAGATTGATATAAGATAATATTTAAAACTAAATTTTTTAAAAAGAATTAATACAAATTATTTTTTTTGAAAATCCAAAGTTCTCATTATTTCCGGAGAAACCGGAAGTGATACATGGCCATACATATAGCCAACCAATCCGAAGTCTGTCACAATGCTTAAGTTCTGAGTTTCATTTTTTAATTTTCATAAATAAACAATACACGCGAGTATACATAATATCGTACAAATTATAAATATTTTAGTTTACTTTAGATTAATCCACCGGATGGATTATACCCGCGGCTGTCCATAAGCCTTTGCAAAAGTTATTACGAGGGAGTCTAGGATGCGAAACTACTAATGCGAAAGTAATTTCGATTAAAAACATGTTTTTATTCTGTTCAGTTTTAAACATTTTGCAAAATTAATTCTTTTTAATTATTATAATTTCATAGTCTATTATGTATTTGATTTATGTTTCTTGTATTGTAAACCTAGAAATACTAATAATAAAATAATGTTCTTTCTATTAATTACATCATTTATTTGTAGATGACGCCACAGAATAATGTACAACAGGTCGTACCACCACCACAAAGTACATCGCCCAAAAAGAAACCAACTAAGAAGAAAAAGCAAAAATTAGATTTAGCAAATATAATGAAATTATCTGGTATTGGTGATGATGATGATGTACAATTCGAATCGGACGCATCGCAAAGTGAAAGTGAACATAATGCACATTCACAACCAGCCACACCACAACCAACAACACCAACAACTATTCATCAACAGCATCAACAACAACATCAACATCATCAACAATCACAAATTGTACAACCGCAAGTCATTCAGTCGAATATGGTCGATAATAAAGGCACAGCGAAAGTTGGAAACATACAGATCTCGGCTGTACCGCAACTTAACACAACTGGCACACCTTTAATGCAAGTTCTTAATCAGACATTTCAACAAGGTCCTCAACAACAAGCAACCGCTCAACCAACAAGCATTCCATTCAATCCATTCATAACGCCAAATTTTACTATTAATAATGGTTTGATGGTGCAACGATCAGGTGGTTTTAAGCTTGCATTAGGTGAAGATGGGAGATTGGTACTGCAACATGATCCAACATTAAATCAGGATTTACAATCTCAATTGCTATTACAAAGTATATTTGGATTGAATGGAAGTTTAGTATTACAACCAAGTATCGATCAACAAATTCATTCACAAACAGTACAAACGATACAACAACAATCCGTACAAACAATACAACAGCAAACAGTTCAATCTCAAACGATACAAACGGTACAACATCAAATCGTACAACCGCAAGCAATACAATCTATACAATCACAAATACAAGGACAAATTCAATCTTTAATACAACAACAGAATCTCGGCACACAGTCAATTGCAATTCAACCGCAAAATATAACAATACAACCACAAAGCATACAAGGTTTACAAGTATCACAGCCATTAAACATTCAATCACAACCAATCACAATACAATCACAATCCCAACCACAACCAATAACAATACAAGCGCACACTCAACCAATTCAAACGCAAGCTCAATTACAAACACAACCAATTATTAGTATAGCGCAAAATAATCATCATCACCATCATCATTCAGTGCCAACATCGCAACCGCAATCCATTCAAGCGCATCAACATCAGAATGGAACGATTTCGTTACCTTCACCACTACCGCCACCTGTTAGCACACACACACCAGTCTCGAATCATGTCACACTATCAACAGCAACGCAAAATCTTGGCGGACAGCCCGTACTCAAAGTGCAACCATTTCAAAAGTCACAACCACCCGTCCAAACTGTACATCCTATCCATCATCATGCAACTAATCATCATCATCATCAGCAGCATCAAAATGCACAGCCACCGCCTACCTCCTATGTTGTTAATTTGACACCGGATCAGTTAGAGCAATTGAAACGTAATGGACAATTGACCGTTAATGGACAAACAATATTTATGCAACGACCGAATAAGAATGACGAGAAAAAAACCTCACCGAAAATTAAACCAATTAAGAAAATATCGAAAATTCCAATAAAGGATTCATCCAAATCGAGTATTGATAAAACGATTAATAATGTTATTAAGGAATCTGCTAAACCGAATATTGTTGCTGCATTACAAAGTCCACCAAAGAATGCCACGACGCAGGCTATTGCACAGGTAATTATATTATGAAAAAAGTATTCATATACAGACAGATTGTTCAAGATGAGATAAGTTTCTTAGGTATTTTGGCAAATAGGTCAGAGAATAAAGAGACTCATAAGTAATGAAAAACTAAACTAATACATTTGTTAATTCAATAATATATTTGTGTTAGTTCTTCAAATATTGCTGGAATTATTTTATTTGTAGAAATATCAAAACATAAGTTTTCTCAATTTACATTAGGGCTCAATTTTTTTGCTGACAATGATAAATACATAAAATGTTATACTATTTATATAAATGAGTATAATGTAAACAAAGTTATAAGTTTCTTCATAAAAAATTAGTGTTGCTTTCGGATAATAATAAATAAAACAAAAAAATTTGGTAATAAATTAAAACTGGTATTTATTGGGTCAGATAGTATTTAAGTAAATTAATTTTATAAAATTCTAGCCGTTAATTTATTAAAATAATGACCGAATGATAAAATAATTTGTAATCTTAATAGTTGCAAAATTGATATTCTTGGCGGCATATTAGTAAATATTTACGATTAGGAAGAAGAAAATTATTTTCATTATCTTCTTTACATTGCCAATTGCATAAATAAAAATGGAAGCTACAAAAAAAAAATTGTAACGTTTCTTATATTTATCACATAAGAAACTATTTCATATTGAGTAAATAGATTTAGATTAATATATTTCTGTTTTTTTAGACACAAATCACAAATATAACGAAATCACAACCATCGGCTGTTATACAACCAACATCTGTCCAAACGCAGCTTATCCAACAAGTAAAACCACCGATTCAACCAAAAGTCCATATATCGCCAAATATTCAACCACAGCCGCATCCAGTACCACCATCATCAACAACAACGCCGGCAATTACACCAACAACCAATCAAATGCAAATAGTTCCACCATCACCAACAACAACAATTACAACAGCAGCAGCAACAGCAACAGCAACACCGCAAGTTGTTGAAAATCCACCAAACAGTCAAGAAGTTGAACGATTTCTTGGCCAATTGATCGAAGAAACGCAAACGTGTACTACAACAACACAACCACCTGCAACTAATAATTATTTATTAACGAATAGTACAAATCAAATTCAAAATAATCACCTACCGCCGCAACAACCGCAACCAGCACCACCACCTGCTGTACAACAACAACAACAACAACAACAACAACCAACGCAACGTGTCCATACGATTCAATTAACACCACAAAAGCAACAACATTTGAAAAGTATACAATTACAAATTCAAACATTATCGTCACGTGCGACACCAGGCAATACGGAAATGCAAAACGCATTAAAACTATTATTTCAAGAACAACAGAAAATTCTGGCATCGGGCAAATTGATACCACCCGAAAAAGTATTCTATCATAATAATCAATTGATTGTTAATAGTAGTGTTGGTTTGGTGAAGAGTGAAGTTCTAAGTCCACAAAAGATTTTACCGGCAACAACAGCCAGCTCATTTGATACGGCTACAGCAGGAACAGCAGCCGCAGTTACAATGGTAACGTCACAAAGTCATTCAACAACAACAACATTATCTACGGCATCAGCACAAATTCTAAATAAACAAACGATTTGTACGAATAATAAAGAAACACTTAATGCAACCAATTCATTACCGAAAAATGCGTGTCAAACACAAGCAGCTAGTGCGCAAACCACAAGAACGATGCCATTATATACAAAAGCGCAATTGTAAGTTATTCAAATAATCTATTATCGATGTTTTTTAATTACAT
Organism: Deinopsis erosa; assembly: GCA_027574845.2. Taxonomy (NCBI): domain Eukaryota; kingdom Metazoa; phylum Arthropoda; class Insecta; order Coleoptera; family Staphylinidae; genus Deinopsis; species Deinopsis erosa. Next base: position 4,110 of record JAODFZ020007857.1, read on the forward strand.
TGTAATTTTAGGATTGAACAACAAATGAATACAGATCAGAATGGTGCTATTAAACCTGATATACATACACCATTTAAGGATAAAGCAGACGCCTGTAAGCGTTTGATACGTTACCATTGTTTCGAGCAGCCGATTTTAAGTCAAAAGGATTTGAATAAAGCTGATGAGATATTTGAATTGACTGCACGACATTTTATTGATAAATTTGGTCGGATGGTTGATAAATATCGCTATTTATTGCACAAAGAAAGTCAAGTAAGTGTCTAATTATTATCTATAGCTTTACTAATTGTAAGTTTTGAAACATTTCTATGTGGTTATTTAGTAAATAGGAAATTTTTTTTTCGTTCTTATGATATATTTTATTTTAAATATTAAATTTTAAATTAATAATAACTAAAAACATTTAAAATATTTTATAATTTTTTTTTAATTGACAAATTTGCCGATTTTGTTTCAACATACAGTAGAAATCATTTAATACAAAACAGTTTAAAAAGAAAAATCGGTAAATACAAAATAATTTTTCATACTCCCTACTACGAAAGTGTCTTATTACTACCGTTACTACCCCAGTAACGCGTTTGTAAACGAAAGTAAAATGTTTGAGTTTGTAGTGCGATTGCTAGCTATGAAGAGTGTTGCTATGGGCTGAAATAGTTATTTACATTGCAAGGATTGGCAATATGTATGACCATCATCACTTCCGGTTTCTTCCGGTGATTTAGATTAAACCATAGAGCGAGTTGGTTAATGTGTGTGTGTGAAGGAGAAAGGGAAGGGAAGCAATTGCTTTCTCCGTCGCACACACGTATTTTAAACTTACGTGACGTCAAACATGCTGGTTCAATCTATCCACCGCACGCATTTTATGAAATTAAGTTTATTTTAACAATTACTTTATGAATTTAAAACAGAGTATAGCTGATTATTAATTTTAAAGTGTTAATAATTGCTACTGGTTAACCAGTACAAATGTAGCGAGAGACGACTTATGTGTGAATAGGTGCGCTAGAGAAGTTTAACCGATGCCGATTCTCTCGATACCCGACGATATGCGATGACGATACGACGATACCTTTTGGTGCAAGAATCGGGCGCTGGCTATTAACACTTTAAAATTAATAATTTATTATAAATAATATTTATTTTAAAAATTTCTTTTCGTTTTATTATTAGAATACTTTATATTATTTATTTTTGTAGAAATATAAAAAACATGAAATTTCTCAAAAATTTTCTAATGTAACAATATTAAATTTTATATCTAATAGATTCAGAATTTTTCATAGATTATGATAAAATTTAGAAAAATATATGGTGCCATTTGAAAAAATGAAGTTGGACTTTGATGACGTATTATCATCAAGCACTCAATAATTGTGGAATAAATCTTATTTCATATAATACTCCATTTAATTAGCTACCAAATAAATGCAATATGAATTAATATTATAGCACTAATATTAAGTGAGGTATGATTTATTTACGTAAGCGTGTTTTTGGTCAATTTTCTGACATTTTCTGAAATATCTCAAAAACAAATTACAGTAGAGGTGGAGTATGGTACTTCCGGTATCACCGGAAGTGTCAGGTGGTTGAAAATATTTCACATAAATAGATGAGATGCCTCTGTAGCCAAAATTTCAAAATTAAATTCCAATGGGAAGTTGGAAAACTTTTAGAGGAACAGTTCCGTGAGACACCCTGCATACATGGTTATTCAATATTAAACTTAAATATTTTTAAATCATTATTTTTCGAAGTATAGATGGACGGTTTTTCGGTCAATCGGCCACCCCTCTATTTTAACAAAAACTTTAAAGTCCACTGAAGATTTGATAGTTTAATTAAATTATAACAAATAAGTGAATACTCTATTTGTTAATCTTATTTGTCTAATCTTAATTTGTCATCATTTGGTATACATTGGTAATAATAAATGTTATATGAAGTTTATAATTTTAAAATACAAATATACATAGAATGTATATTTTTGACTTCAATTTACTTTCTTTTATTTATTTGATAAATTTTGTTTCTAATACAAAATTTAATGTGTTGCATTTATTTTAGTGGGCAATGTGGAAATATCAAAACTGCAAGTTGTAGATATATCAGCTTTATGCATTCACCCAGCCTGTATCGTTTCCATCACATTAACAACACTACGAACAGAAGCTGGACGTGGTCAAAATAATAATTCTGAAAGTATCGTTTTAAATGTTAGTGGTCGTTTATTATTAGTTCAAAGAGAGGCGCGTAATGGTGACAATAAATATACATGTTCGATGCCCACCGTCCTTGCAAGTTGCGTTGAAAACGTTTGGGTGCCTGGAAGAAGAAAAGTTGATAAAGTAACTTTTATAAGCAGATAATTAGATTAAAATAATTCTTATTAATATTTTTGTAGGTGCATTTAACAGAAGCTTTATGGTTGTTTTGTGGAGCTCATGGTATGCGCGTATGGTTACCGTTATATCCACGTGATGGCGATAAAACACATACATTTATGTCAAAGCGAATTATGTTACCATTTCATTTACGTATTTACCCATTAGCAATACTATTTGAAGATGCAATAATTTTAGGTGCTGAAAATGATACTATTCTGTATACTTCCGATACAAATTCACTTTTTTCATTGCCTTTTAGTGTTTTACAACGTACTGTAAGTATATGTACTTTTAAAATCATAATTAAATATTACTTATATTTTCGTTTTTTTTTAGAGTCAAGTTTATTTACATCAAATTCTACGTCAATTAATTCGCAGAAATTTGGGTTATCATGCTTGGGAAATTGCAAGAAGCTGTACGAGTTTACCATATTTTCCACATTCCCTAGAATTACTATTACATGAAGTACTAGAGGAAGAAGCTACAAGCAAAGAACCAATACCAGATGCCCAATTACCAAGTGTTATTGAATTTATAATGGAATTTCCAGTATATTTACAAACTGTAGTTCAATGTGCTCGAAAGACTGAAATTGCTTTGTGGCCGTATTTGTTTTCCGCTGCTGGGAAACCAAAGGATTTATTTCAAGAATGTATGGCAAAAGGACAATTGGATACGGCGGCTTCATATTTAATCATTTTACAGGTATATTTCTTAATATTTTATAAAATTATATTAAGTTAATTATTTTTTATAGAATTTGGAAACATCCTCAATAAGCCGACAATATGCAACGCTACTTCTTGATACTGCTTTAAATCAATCTAAATGGGAATTGGCAAAAGATTTAGTACGATTTTTAAGAGCGATTGGTGAGTTGTTACATTTCTTTTCTTTTATGTATACGTATAATTTATTTATTATGTAGACCCAAACGATGTTGAATCTCCTCGAAATTCAATGCTAATACCAAATAAATTGAATTTATCACAAACTACACCACCCGTGTCACCGAATGCCGAAGATATATCATTGATTTTGGGAAATGTACAAAGAGTAAGAAGTTATAGTACAACAATTAATCCAAAATTATCGGATAATAAAGTTGGAAATGTTAATAATACAATAAACGAATCCCCGTTAGTTGTACGAAGAAAGAAAAGTGTACCCGTGAATAGTACAAATAAAGTTGAAAACAGGTTGGTAAAATATAGTTAAATTATTTTATTAAAGAAATAATAAATTACGATTTTTCTTTGTTTTTGATAAAATGTATGTAGTTTTATAATAGTCTTACCTTTATGTAGATTTTTAAAATATTGTTTTTTTATACACAAAAACAGTAGTTAAGTTAAAAAAAGTTTTTGAGAATATCTTTTGAAATTTAATGTGACATTTTTATGAATGATTCTGTGTATCGGCTATTTTACAAATCAAGCTCACCTCATTTTTCTTTTATTTATGATGATAAACACATTAAACATAATTTAAGCATTTTTAATGTAATGTATTTTCAAATACATTATATTTTTACATACACTACACAAATATGTACTTGTTTTGAAATGTTATTTCATTTTTTATGAATCGTCTTAATCAGACTAATTTTTATATATTTTATTTTCTACACGAAAAATGACGATGAACGTGATTTGTAAAACTCACGGTATAATTTTTCAAAATATCTATTCAAAATAACTAATTACATATAAGTTTCTAGGAGAATCTAAATCTTATGATGTGGCTATATAACTTATAATTTTAGATACTATAAAAAGATTGAAACTAGATTCAAATAATATTATTTTTGTAGGGATTCTACTAACAGTAGTACAGCTGAAGAATTCTTTATTGATGTAATTTTACAAAGGCATGCAAGACGTTTATTATCACAACGACGTCTCATAGATCTAGGGTATTTTGCTGCGCATTTAGATTTTCATTTAGTTGCATGGCTAGCTAAAGAACGAGAACGAGCAGCGCATATAGATGATTTTGTTTCCTGTTTAAAACAATTACATGAGGATTTTGTGTGGCCCTATCCTACAGCAACAAATTCTAATTTTAATCGTAAGTTGTTAAATAAAACTCATATCGTTAACTCTACCTATGTACTTTTAAGTAGTACGTTCATCAACTGAAAGTCCAAACATGGAGGAAAATTTTAAATTCTTACATATAGATACAACAAATGTGCAATCATCATCACGAGTTGGAGATTCTGGTTATATAAGTTATCCTGGCATTCCATGTACAGGATTAGAGACTCCTCAAAACACCTTTGAATTATCATCACAAATAACTGAAAATGAAGTTCCCATTAATGATTTATCACCAACTGAATTAGAAAATAAATTTCTCAAGAATGGTTTACTAACTACTAATCCAAATTACGATAAGCGTGTGAATTTATATGAGCCATCAAAATGTCTGAATCTAAGCAATTATCGTATGTTAGAAACGCATTTACGTGCAAATGATGACACTATGAGTACGATGAGTTCAGTTTGGAATGATGAACGAGACTTGATTAATAGTACTGGTGGTGTAAGTGAGAATTGGGAGGTACCGTCAACACAAATCCTCGAACAGCTCTCTAATGCTGGTAATAAAGGATCGCAACGTGCTGAAGTGCAATTAAGGTACTTACTTCAATTATTTATGGAGGCTAGCTGTCTGGAATGGTCATTACTCATTTCTGTTTTATTACGAGATGCATTAGCTGTATTACGTACTGTCAATGCTGCCAAATCGTTGGATCAGTCAATTGAATCTGTAAGAAGATTAATGCAAGGTCTTCAGATTTTATATTTTTGGACTGATCACGAATGGTAAGTTGTATAATTTTATTTGAATTGTCTTATTGCTTCTAAATTTTGCCTATTGTTTAATCATTAAAGTTAAAGATTGTAAGTTGGACATAAGAAACGTTTATTATAATGTTTTTTTTAAATTTGTTTGCAGTTTGGGTTACAAGCCATTTATGTTAGCAATACAGAATCAAATTTCCGTCCTATCAACAATTTTAGCAACAAAAATTCAACATGAACAAATTTTAGAACATCAACGAGTTGTTTCAGCAACATTAAGTAAGGTTTCTTCCGTACAGCAGCGAACACGTAAGACGAGTTCCAGCCAAGACGCTACTGTAAGTCATTCGTCGTGTAATTCAGTTGTTAAGGACCGTATCAGTTTATCGAGCAGTCATGCTACCAAGGAACGCTTGAGTGAAATGAATGTTGGTGGTCCAGGTGCTGGTGGTGGAAATGCGAGTATTAGTAATGTAAGTAATGTAAAAGACGTTCAACGGTCCGAGGAAGAAAATTCTATTATACCAGAAAGTACTGGATGTATTTTATCATAATTGAATTCTTTAAAAAAAGACATATTTATGTTTATTATAACTACTATATTATAGTTGCTCATTTGCAATTAGAGAATTTCTTGTGCCACTACTATTACTATAAATATATTTACTTGTTTTTGGTACAAAATTTTATATAAACTTTTAACTAATTATCTAATTTTGAACAAACTGATTTATTTATTTATAAAGAGTTTATTAATTGAATAGTCTATCTTAAAAGAAATATTAATTTATTAATCTACAGTTCACTATATTTTATTTTTTTATAATCACTTATGAAAATTAATCATTTATATATTAACAATAAACAATATTTTATTAATTAATTAGGAAATGAATAGTTAATATAGAAATTTAATTAATGACATATAAAAGAATGCAATTAGCAATAAATTTATAGCAATTTTATAGATATTTTGTTATGATTTTACACAGGGTGTTAATTTCAGTTCAAATACTTATATCTCTCTGTACAAAATCAATATTTATATTAATTTACCATAATATGATAATAGAATTGACTGTTGTTATTGGAAAAGGAAAAACTATAATAATTCAAATACTCCGTAATATCTAAGTTCTTATAATAATTTTATTAATATACATATACTTGAATTGTATATGAATATTTTTGTTATGAAAATAGTTTATTTAAATAAATTAAAATGATACTAATTTGTTTATTAATATTCAATAAATTGTAAGCCGAAATTTAATAAGAAATAGAAAATGAATGCGAAACGATCAATAAATATTGCGATACGGAACCACATCTTCTGCGCTGTTGAAACTTTTTCATTTTTCTTTAAAACTTCATACCATTTACAATCCGCCTCATCCTCATCCTCCTATAATAAAGCAAATTTCAATAGGGAATAATAATAATTTATTTGATCAATAAAAACTTACTTGTTGATTGGGTAAAAGTAAACACATTTCAACGAATTTTATTCCCAGAATGTTGGTAATAAAGTGCGGAGGATAGAAAGTTTGCTCATTCCGTGATAAATTTATTACAATGATGGCAATTAAAACGCACCCGATGCCTTCTAACATTACTGAATTGTATAAAAACACTGCAAAAATAATAAATTTCAGCGAATAATGTCTTTAATTTAATGTTTACTTGCATTACCCAAATACGGAAGCTTTGATTGTCCGCTTGGCAGTATGTATGCTAAACCAATTAATAATATACTAGTTATCACTAATTGTAAGGCAAGTAAAAATACTTTCAGATAACTTAACGGTGATATCCAAAAGGATAAAAGTAACATACTTACAATTACTAAAAGCATTTACAAATTACAAAATAAAACGATAAAGAGTTTAAAAAGATATTACTAAAGTACGGAGCATATAAAACATTGCCATAAATCTCTGTGTGACGTTTAATTTTCAAATTCAAACGCAAAGCAGGAATATTCAAATTTAAATTATCATATTGAGTTTCTGTTACAACTTCAGTTACTTTCCAACCATTATCAAAATTTTCACCAAACTTAAAATAAATATTTAATATTAATTAATATATGAGTTAAAATTACAATAGATTTTTATGTTTTATTTGTTTACATATTTATATTGAAGGTGAAATTTTGTTTTGTGTTAAATCATTTAGTAAAATTGAATCTTAAATCAATGATTAAATGTTGTTTTCCACTAATCATCATTGAAATTTTCAATAAAAATTTCCATTGATTTGTCATTGTATTTCTTGGAACTAAATTCTTCTATTTATAATAAAATTAATGAAAATTGATTAATAATATTGGTAATAAATTTATTTAGTTTGTGATTTTAATTGAAGTTACTTACTTACAGTGTTACTTACCAGTTGGCTATCATTTGCAGTATATTTCAACTCTAAATTAGACATTTGTTGATACCAAAAACTTATGTCTAGCGAACATGCATGTATATCATTTGGCCATTGATTAAATGTTAATCCATTACATAATACGTGAGTATTGAAAGCTGTATCCCATACAATAAAACCATCGCTGGATATAACCAAAAAACTACTTTCGAATGGATCCATATATTTAGGACTAATGCCACTTAAAAATCAAATAAATTTATTATTATTATTTCAAAGCTATAAATAAAATACTTTTGTATTATAATGTCAGGTTTCCATATTTCACCGTGGTAAACGTGCAGAGATTTTATACCATTATATTTTTCTGGAATCCATTTTAGTTTATCATCTTGCCATAACTAAAATATTTTTCTTATGGATTAAACAATATACTTTATAGATATTAACTCACAAATGAAGCACGTCCATTGACGTTTAATGTTGATGATTTTTCATCCTAAAAAACAGCATCTCTAATTACTAAGAAATAGTAAGAAAGAAATACATATTAAATAATACTTGAATGTGCAATTATCAATTAATTATTTTATAATAGGAAATAATCTCGATAATTTAATCTAAACGAGACCAAGTGATTAATGCGGCAATCACTTTAAACTATTTAAAATATTTATTCATATTGTTTTAATTAACATCGAGGGACGGCGAATTTTGTGCACTATAACCAGTAAACACTATATTCAGCAAGCGATTATTTTAATTTTAAACCAAAGCAAACTATTTATCCTATTTGTGCATTATTACCGGGAAGTCACTATACGCAAGTTGAAAATTTCTCTATAAACAACTTTGACTTACATTATTTACAAAAAAAAATTAGTAGTGTGTTATCACATCTTATAAGTACAAACCTGAACCAAATAAAACCTGAAATTAAAAATTAAATTCTAAATTATTTATAGTAATAAATTTACCAATTTTGTTATTAGAGTTTATTTTTGAGCATATTATTAAAGAAAAGTAAAATTAATTTCCTTCAAAATGCTTTTGTAATTTACTTCGCTCACAATGAATATCAAGTCTGACATTTTTCATTAAACTAAATTTGTTAAATGAATATTTGTTTCTACAATTGCTATAATTAAATATATTAAATATATAGGATTGAATTTCTAATTGTATATTATCAAATAATTTCTTTATTAAATTGTGTAAGTAATCGAATTTGACGATATGCGGAAATAGATTGAATTGTCTTGAAACGTATTCAAATTTAATAAAGGATATAATAGAAATATTTTAGGTATCATTTATACATCGTTAGCCAAGAAAAGTCAATTGTATTTTACGAATTTTATATAACAATATGAGTTTACCGATTCTGTTTATTTTAAAGAACGAATAAATATTTAACACACCTATAACAATTTTCACACTTTTGAAATTTAAAAAATAATATATATACTTTTTAATTAATTTCACCAATTAAAAAAATATTAAACTAGTATTTAAATATTAAGGCAAATTATGTAATTATAATAAAGTAAAACTTATCAGTGTGTCAATGATTTTGTTTTGTATTTGTTTAACGTTTATATAAGCTGAATTTCAAATATAAAAGAAATTAAGGCATTAAGGTTTTGCTTTAATGATTTAATAATTATTTTCAATTTTCAAATTATAAGATGTAAATATGATTTTTTTAAACAATATAACAATTACTAAAAAATATGTACTTTTGTTATCGTATTTGACTATACATATACAGTGTGTCCCAGGATTGATGTTACAATAGGTATAATGGACAAAATATGTTTGAATTTCATTTTAATATTTTGGAATTAAGCTCTGCTTAGTTTGAATAGAATTTTATGGATATTTTTAATTTTAAAAAAACAAGTAGACCTTGACAGTGACGCAAAAATTGTTTTCTCTTCAGGAAAAGAACTCTTTTTATTTATGATATGACAAAATCTCAATTAGAAAAGTTATTCAGTATGAGAAATTATGTGGCTATACAAATTTTTAAGAAGATCTACCTAATTCGATTAAACCGTCATTTTTTTAGGTATAGTACCCTTTTTATTCATGATATGGCAAAATGTTACAAGGAAAAGTTATTCAGAATCAGAAATAATGTCTCTCTAAAAAATTTCAGGAAGATCTACTTAATTTGATTAAATAATTATTAATATTTGTTCAATCAAAAAAATGTCGGTTNGGAGCAGGTGTTAGCCACGAGATTGAGGATCGGCCACACCTTCGCGACGCACAGCTACCGTATGAGCCAAAATGAACCACCGCAATGTGAAGAGTGTACCACACAGCTCACCGTGAAGCCTCGAATGCCCCAAATACGAAAAAAGGGAGTATGGCATACCATCCACCTTAAAAGAGGCCCTCTCGAGCCACAATATTGACAACTCCATAAGGCTTGTAAAGGCCGCAGGCCTGAAAATGTAATCCCGAAGCGGAATGCTAATGGCCATGTAGCCGAAGCATATAATAAAAAAAAATGTATATTATAAAAATGTAATGCAAGATCATGTATTTATGTATTTTAGTGTTTATATGTAGCAAATTGTTAATATAAGGCTTGATAACGTGCACGAGATGTGCAACGAAACATGCCGCAAAATAAAATTACAAATTAGGAAATAAAAATCTTTCAAATATGNTTATGACTTTAAATGCAATTTTGTTCTAAGTCTATACATTATTTGCAATATTAACTAATATTTCATATATCCTTGCTAATATTTAACTTATCTTTTAATTATTTTCAATTTTAAATGTATTTTAAGAAGAATTATTTAAGAGCGCCGTCTGATCCGAGTGTAACGTTTCACACCCGTGTGATGTCGCTAGGTACGCATCCCTACCAAATTTTAAGAAAAGGATAGAATTTAGACGACGCCGTCTTGTGTG
>JAODFZ020007864.1:0-13435 GCA_027574845.2 Deinopsis erosa
AGAGGGGGCGTCTCGTTATTACAAAATGTTAGTGCATTCATGGTTTTCTAGACATTATCAAATCGAAATGAGATAGAGCAATGCGGTTTGAACTACTGTGTTCTGTATTAAATTAACTTCGATTTTGGATACGATTCAATCAAATTGAATCGTTGATTTTAAAATAAACGGCACATACACTCTTACCCCACCACACGCTTCACTCTTGCGCCGTGTCGCAATATTTACGAGGCCACAGCAGCCTACTGTTCTTCTCAATAAATTTTAATAATTCAACGTAAATTATTTATTTAAAGTAAAATATAAACATTATTTTTTAATACTTATCAAAAATAATACCACAAAACACAATTTCTTTAAAAACTACTGCTGATTTTTGATACTCTCAAACTAGAAATGCTCTTTGCATGCGGTGCTTTGAAACTGATGGAATAAATCGGAGATTTCCCTTATTAATTCGGCGATATCTACGTGTATAGGATGACGTTAACTTTGAGTAGATGATTATATATTAGATATCGATATTTCTCTCATATTTTGTTAATAAGAGCCCGTTTACACACTTGCCCCGTTTGCGCTCTTACCCCACTTCACCTTAAATGTGTTACAGCAAAACCTCCATATAACGCACTAATCCGGGTCAAAGGTTTTCCAATAATAAATTGGGTTTTCGAATGTTTTTATTATGAAAAGTGAAATTTCTAAAAAAAGATTTAAAATATTATGTAATTTATTGTAAAATAATGATAGATATGAAAATATAATTTTACTCCAAATAGTTTTCTCTTGTCCCAGTAATAATAAATATCAAATTGGTTTTCCGAAAACATATTTTAATTACAAATACCATATAGATTGAAACAATATAAAAACACAAAAAATCGTATACTTATCCGTTATATCGAGGTTGTACTGTATTTATAGTTAAATGCTAATGAAAACCTATAAAAGAAATTCAGACAAATTTGTGAAAAGCAGAAAAGAACAGGCAGAAAACAAAGTGATATTCCTTCTTTTGAGAATTTATTTATATGAGCATTGAAGTGGAAACCGATTACAAATTCGAGGTTTCTTTAGAGTCGTCGAAGCGGATTAGCTAAATCTGTATTATTAGCGTCTGTAAGTAGATGCTTCTTCTTGCAATGAAATGGATATCGAATCATGTTGGATTTTGAAGCGCGAGCTTTGTTCTAGCGCATTTGCTACTTGTGTAAACAGATGTCCCTATTTTAATTCAAGAGAAAAATTCACGCTTCTTTCACAAACGAAAAATCTTTTATTCAATATCCTTCTTACTTGATTTTAGTTAATATCTTCCAAATACGACAGTTAATTCTTAAAATGTTAAGAGCAACGCAATAAAAACCACAAATCATTTACATTTATTGTTGCTATATTTGGGATTAATGCAAATTTTAAAACAACAATAAAATGCTGATGCTGATTCATCATAAAATTAATTTTCTATAACACCCCACTCGTTATTTTTTGTTATATTTTTTTGGTGAAATGATATTATTTTTAAAAGCTATAATTCATATTGACTTGTTGCCACACCAAACCTGGAATTTGTTGATAAATGCAAAATGTTTTTATTTTTATTCATGCATACAAAGATATAAATACAGCTGTCACATCTATTTGTATTTTTGTTTAATTTATTTAAAATTATTCTAAATAAAAACGTAACGAATGTCATGTCATGTTTATATCTACTTATTTTTGCTGGTAAATTACGGAATTAATAATACTAATAATTAACGCGTTTATTATTAATTTATTTATTTAAAAAACTGTCGATTAACTTGCCATTATTTGTGAAGAATTGAATAAAGTTTTTGCTCGGTCGGTATAACAAAACTCTTATCAATCAATTAATATTACGCTTGTCAGATTCATAAAAGCTTGATCCAATTATAGATTTTGCAAGCTTATCATATTTTACAAGTGAAATGACACTTTTTGTTTTTTATGTAAAATGAAATAAATGGAATGTGCAAAATGATGAAACTAAATTCAAAATATTCTTTATGAAAATTTATGGAAATGGATTGTTAACAATATTTAGTGCGGTTTTCTGCTAAATAATGCACAGAATGCATGCATTATAATTTAATTTTTGTTTTATCATTAATAACATACACAAAATTTAACTGGAAATTAGAAATTCCTTCGGGAAATGGATCGTCTAATTTAAATACTAAAAGCGCACTGATTTTTCTGACATAAAATTATTTATGCAATCTTGAAATAATAAAAAAAATGCAAAAGTAATTTCCGGCAGAAAATGCAACGATATATAAAGTAAATAAAAGAACATGACATGTTTAGTAAGACACTCCTCAATAAATTTAATTACAATTTTAATTTATATAATGGAATATGATGAACCTTCTATTCAATAGCAGTTATACTAAATAAACGAATGCCTAATATAATAATTTTTTGCTCTTGTATTATCATTTCCTATTCTAACAGGCTCATTAGCACGTACAAAATTGGCTTTTTGTTGATATCATCACATTTTAAATGGCACGCCTTATGTGCAGTAAATTTCAACGGAATAGTAGAAAAGAGAGCAGAAAAAAGCATCCTTTATGTAACAACGTTTAATCCTAGTATTCTTTTTGTTACAGTTGCTCTCTGGTAATACCAACACGTACACGGTGGTTGAACAGAAATTAGATCCTCCAGTTATTGCTACAAAGATTCGTTTGCTTCCATATAGCGATCACGTTAGAACTGTTTGTATGAGAGTTGAATTGGTCGGATGCAAATGGACAGGTAAAAACATCTCCTCTATTTTCGCTTAAATATTCTCAACGTTTTCTTTCATAATGCACATTTTCATTTCCACTTTTAAAACTGAATTGCATGTTTCACTTGAATTTTATACGGAAGAAAGAATTAATTAAAAAAAAAAAACAAAAACTTAATCCGAACAAACCATCAACATCTGCTGCTACATTATATACGAAAAAAAAATGCTTATAATTTAATCGAACTTTATGCTTGCAGTGATATATGGTAATATACATTTGATTTGATATTTAAAGTTAGCCACCTGTTGTTTTAATATGAATACCCATCATATGTGGGTATTTTATTGGGTAGATAGTTAATATCGCTGGTTTGTTGCCAGAAGTTGCCATTCTGTTTGGAATAATGGCCACCCTGTGCTGAACTAGCACCGGTGGTTGTAGATTTCAATTTGTTTCGAACTTGGTGTTCCGATACAAAACTATGTATGTCAGCATTTTAAGACAGCTTTAGGTTAAAACAATACATTTTTTTCTCACTAATACTGCTGAAGAGGCCATAAAATAAAAGAATTTAATAAAGTGTAAATAATATTCCAGCGGATTCAATTAAACTGAATTGATTTCTGATATATTGTCTGTCACCAATTATATCTATGAATATAAAAGGTAACTGAGCGAATAGTGTATTTACGAGAATTTCTTTTGTTTTATAACGGTCATTTTATGTTATTATTAGTGCAAAAGACGAGAAATTGACAAATGCTTTTAATAAGCGCGCACGCTTTTAGTTTGTGAAGCTTTTTATTACTGGCCGTAGAATATTATTTCTATTAGGATAAGAAAGAGTATATAGATAGAGTATAACACATAACGAACACACCTGTTCTCTCGAGCAATTATTTATATCGTCTATTAATCATTTACGATTAATAATATCTAGGGCGCACTTAACAAAGCTCAGATAAGCTATTAATTAATCTTAGTTAGCTTTAGTATAGGTGGAATTTAACAAAATAATGCGCAATAATGCGGAATTGTTTAATTCAAATGTTATTTTTTGGGTTTTGCTGTTTGCAGATGGCTTAGTGAGTTATTCCGGACCGCAAGGATTAAAGCGCGGTCCAGATATGGATTTATCAGATAGAACTTATGATGGACGGGAAGATGCCGGCGTGCTTTCGCAAGGATTGGGACAATTGGTGGATGGTCAGAAAGGCCAGGACAATTTTAGACTCGACACGGGACATGGTAAAGGTGAATTTTCACATTTACATTTATATTACTTCCAGCAACGTGTTGTCCTAAGGACCCAATTTCATTTTATTTCTGTATTTTGTCTTTGCTCTGGCGACACTTGTATGACCTAATGACTTTACGACTGCAGAAACTCACTTTCTTTTATTTTTGCTTTCATGAAAATTTATATATGCAACTGTATTATCTACAACAACTAACTTCTTTTCACTAAACTGAGCGAATATATACCTAAAATTTTTTTAAATCTATATTCATTTGATAAAAAATGAAATACTTTTCTATGATGCATTAACTAAATGAATTCAACTTTATTAAAAAAATGTAATTGAAATGAGATTTTGAAGTTGAGTAATATTTCTCTAAGTACATAAAAGTATTTACGCTACGCTTCGTATGATGGTTTCTAAGCGAATTACATGCTTCAAAATGAAAGGCCTGTTTTCCCTTAATTTCGTTGACGTTTTAAATTATTCGTAAAGATTTGATGACATTGGAGTAGTACAATGTTCGTAGGATAGAAATGATTAATAGCTGATGATTCAGCAGTTTGCAAGTGAATTTATTACCATCTAAGGATTAATATCATGGCTGCCTGTTGATGGTCATCACCTGAGTACAGAGACAGTAGCATGTTTAAAACTCGTGGGGTGTCCTATTAGGATTTTAAGATGGATGGATGCTGTCAAATGGTATAATGCAGGGAAAGTTTGTTACGCAAACAAGCATTACCCGGCGCTTAACGGTAACAGCCTTTCAATGGCAACAAAATTCTCGCATTCTCAAAGAGGATTGATCTGTCTCGCACTCAATTTCATTTGTCAATATGTTACCAGCCACTATTTGTTAACATTTCTCTAACATTGTAAACTAAATACGGGCTTTGTGGTCTTCTTTTTCAAGCGAATGCACACTTTGAAGTTCACTTTTCAATTAAACTGCCAAAATTTATTATTTTCTAAGTTAGTTGAGTTGAATGGAGTATTAATTAAACAGTTCTCGTTTCAAACATAAATATTTTTAATTGTTTTATTTTATTTTTCAATTGCGTGTGTCGAATACAATAAAAATTCTTGCGCAGGTTATGAATGGGTAGGATGGAGGAACGATACACCTGGCTGGGCAGGACATCCATTAGAGTTAGTATTTGAATTTGACAAAGTGAGAAACTTTAGTGCTGCACATCTTCATACGAACAATTTATTTTCTAAAGATATTCAGGTAATGATAATTGCATTTACCATCCATTTATCTCTTACACTTTACTTTTACAGGTTTTCTCGCATGCTAGAATTTTCTTTAGTATAGGAGGGAACATTTATAGCGGTGAACCAGTGTATTTTTCTTATATGCCAGATTTGGTGTTGGAACATGCTCGTAATGTAACTATCAAACTGCACAATCGTGTGGGAAGATTTCTCAAATTGCAATTGTATTTCGCTTCAAGGTGGATTCTTATAAGCGAAGTTTCTTTTGATTCTGGTAAGTAGTTTAGTGATAAATTAAAAAATATACCTGTTAATATATAACGTGCATGTGGTTGTTCCATCCAAGTCTCGCATTTGGTAAACTGCTAACATTAATCTCCATCAAATAAATCAAACTGTCTTACACAAAATGAACTATAATATCGATTGCCGCTTAATAACTACTTTATTGACTGCTCGTTATATGATTCAGATATTTCAAAAGAAAAAGGAAATAATGTAGTAGCAAGTTTCAACATTTCTCAAGCCATTTAATATTTTTCTTTCTTTTCAATGTAAGATTATTTGCAGTTGTCGTAATAGGAAACTATACGATGTTGGAAGAAGAAGAAATTTTGGTTCCCGATCAAGATTCCAATTCAGATGTAGGAAAAGAATATCCATTACAACGAGATGAAGTGAAAACGGTTTTAAGCAAAACAACAAGTCGTAATATTGACGTACCGACAACGAAAAGCGGAACTAATGAAGAACCAAAACCGTATATTGGTTTTGTCATCGGAGTACTAACAGTCGTTATATTGATCTTAGTTGGAGCAATTGTGTTTATTGTGTTCCGAAACCAGAGAATCAAAACTTCCGCTACTCACACAACAATTGCACCGGCAGATAAACGTTTCGAAGACGATCTAAAGGTAACTTTTATTTTTCGCAATTTATTTGCTTTCTGTTGCTATTACACGTAGCAAAATGTCACAAACAAACGCATTTCTATTTTTCTGCCTCAATGTCTACAATTATATTTCAACAAAACATTTTTCCAGTCCATTTCTGACACACAGAAATCGTGCATTGCACCTTATACATATAACAAAAGTCCACAAAACATTTCTAAAGAAATACAACTCGTAACTCGTCAAAATGGCCAAATAAAATATCTAGTATGAAAGTAGTATTCTATTTTTATATGATGTCGCTACAACCTTTTATCACGACGCTTGTCGTATTCCAACATAAACTGCGTTAATTTCCGTTTAGGGCAAGTCCACACTGATATTCTACAATACATAGTTGACTATTAAGATAACCAAATCACCAGGTTACAAACATTTTTCTCCTTATCTTCAACAACAAAAAAATCTTCTGTTGTGTATCAATTTAGCTTGTATTACATTTTGAGGGAATCATATCTAATACAATACAATTAAAAAATGTACAAACCCCAACAAGATGCACAGAATTAAATGAAACATTTATTTTTATTGCCGAAATAAAATATTTTCTTTAACATGCAGCAATTTTAAATGCTTTTAAAAATTTTAATGTAAAAATAACAATCACTGTTTGAGTATTCAACAAATGTGCGTTGCATGTCAAAATTTCCAATAGCACAAAGTTATTTTAGGTTTATAATATTCCATGTTGTTTTGCTTACTCAAAATTAGTATTATAAACGTGTTAAAAGCAAAGGCTCATCTTTCACGCTGTTGTTGTAAATAACCTCAGATCCGTTTTAAATAAACGTAGGCCTGTAAATAATAATAAAGGCAGATTGGGGATGAAACAATTAATTGATAACACCTGCGGGCATTTTATCATTAAGCAATAATCTTTCAGTTGTTTACCAATTCAACTTAAAATTGATTTTTTGTTATATAGATGGATGAATGTGACAAAGCAGCATTATACCAAGAGAGTTTAAGACCAGTCTATACGCGGCAGGCTCATCCTCATAGTCCGGATTACACAGGTAAGTGGCAGGAAAGCCTCCCCCACCTGTCTGATTGTCGGATTTAAATGGGATTAACCCATGTTTACCCAACTCGATGTAAACGTGCCTATCATGCTACTTGTCAGATATCTACTATTCTCTAGTGTTATAAAAAATCAACAAACAATTGATGAAAATATCTTCTTCCATTTCTTTGTGTTTTACTTTTCTCAATGTGCAATTCCTTCTATTTACAGAGGTCCCAGATGTAGTTTGTCAGGAATAT
This sequence comes from Deinopsis erosa, assembly GCA_027574845.2. Taxonomy (NCBI): domain Eukaryota; kingdom Metazoa; phylum Arthropoda; class Insecta; order Coleoptera; family Staphylinidae; genus Deinopsis; species Deinopsis erosa. The sequence goes on from JAODFZ020007864.1 coordinate 7,441, forward strand.
GTTGTGCCACATCTAGGCCGAGACTTTACTTCCACATCTCTTTCGCATGTTCAACCTTCCCTGCACAACTTTTTACCAAAACCACCACCGGTCCCACCACCCCCACAAAGTTATTATGCAACATCATCGCCCGTTTCAGGCCCGCCATCACCTCCACTAACACCATCGTCACTAGGATTAAACAACTCGAAAATGAGTCGTCATTTCATGTTGCCCTTGAGCCCAGAACAGACCAATTCCATTCAGGACGAGAACATCGAAATCGAAATGTTCCCTTATGAGCAATTACAGATAATCGAAAAATTGGGAGAGGGACAATATGGTGATGTGCACTTATGTAAAATGCAGGGCTTCAGTGAGTTTAAATTAGTTGTAGTGCACACGTTAACCCTCACAAAATATAGAGAGGACTTTTGCAAAGAAGTTCAGGCTTTGGCAAGACTAAAAGACCCTAATATAGCGCAGTTGTTAGGGGCTTGTTTAGATAGTGAACCTGTTTGTGCGGTGCGAGAATATACCGAAATGGGCGACTTGTGTCAGTTCTTACAAGAACATGTAGCTGAAACTGCCTCTCCTCTTACATCTACTGCTAATACATTAAGGTAAATTTAAACATATTCTCAAAGTTGAGAGGAAAAATGTGATCTTTACTTTCAGCTATGGATGTCTAGTTTATATGGCGACGCAAATTGCTTCCGGCATGAAATGCTTAGAGAATTTACGATACATTCATAAGGATTTAGCGACAAGGTAATCATATAATAACTATAGCACTCACTTAAATACGCGCAACGAATCGAAAACTTCCTTCTTTTAAAAAGTTTTATCAAGTTTAGTAGAAATTATTGATGAAGCGGTAGGAAAAAAGAAAAGCTCTTAAAGCTAATTGCTATAAGCAATATTTCTGATCACGTCTGAACTGTATATTCCATTAGGTGGAGTTAGAGTGTAAGCCGTTACCAGACTAATTAAAATGCGCTAGAAGAGTCTGTCTTTTTACTGAAATGTCTTGACAAGCTGCCGCTCTGTTTATATACATAAATATGCACTAGAAATTGAATTTTTAATAGTACTTTGACTCGATTTATTTATTTCAATTATATATATATAAAGTTCCGCTACTTGAACCATATAAACGTACCCTTTAATTGCTTTTCAACCCTTTCGTTTCTATAATTAATACAACCAAGGGACGTCCTTAATTTTTAGGAATTGTTTAGTGGGACCGAGGTATATAATTAAGATTTCTGACTTGGGAACATTTCGTCAGGCATACGCATCTGATTATTGTCAAATCGGCAACTCGAGACCTTTGCCAATTAGATGGATGGCCTGGGAGAACGTTCTATTGGTAATTAATTTATTGAATTTGTAGGCAAGTTCATGTTTTAAATAGATTTCTATTCTTTTAGGGAAAATATTCAACTAAGAGTGATGTGTGGTCTTTTGCTGTAACACTTTGGGAAATATTGACGTTCGCAAGGGAGCAGCCATTCGAAGAACTGAGTGATGAGAAGGTTATCGAAAATGTCACTCATTTCTATCAAGATAATGGCAAACATGTGAGTAGTATGGAAATCCAAGTGAAAGGTCAACTATATATGTGAAATAAAAAACTGATTGAATAAAAAAAAAGTTCACAAAAGCGCATTCCTCTATGCATTGTTTGTTTTATATTGCAGATGTTGCTGAGTGTGCCAATCAACTGCCCTAAAGAAATATTTGACTTGATGTGCGAATGTTGGCAAAGGAACGAATCCGACAGACCAAACTTCCGAGAGATTCACTTGTTTCTTCAAAGAAAGAATTTGGGCTATACGCCGGATTTACACTGACATTTACTATTAAAAGACATTGATGACAATAATATTAGAAATACGTGATATATTTGCACATATTTTAAATGCGGCTGTTTCTATAATAACATAGGAATTATTATTAGTGGTATTAATTAAATTAAAACCGAAATCTTTTGAGCTTTTAATGCACATGTTTGTTCCGACGTGTTTATAATCAATGTCTACACAAAACTAATATTTCTTCAATTTTATTTTCATAAAATAAAATCATTTTAATGAAATTATTAATTTTGTCTCAGAAGAAAAATCGTTTCATTAAGTTTTGTGGCTTGCCTATCAGATTTTTCTGCTCCAGTGCCTTTTACAGTTTTTCATCATTACTCAATTACTACTCATATCAGATTATGTTATTTGTATCGACTTATCTACTAATAATAATCCTAACACACACACAGACAAACTTCTTCCATTCGCTTATCCATTAAATATTTATTATTAACGTTGAGATCAATGCATTTATGATTATTTGTGATTAAATAAAATAATAGATTATATAATGTAGATTCTATCATATTTAGTTGTTAAACTATTAATATTGTAACTAAAGGAAATCTGTTAATGTATTAAAATAAATTTTGCAATGACTGAAACTAAATCTACTGCAAAATTTCTAAAAAGGATGTAATCATATCATTGTTTTTAACTCATATCTGTATATACTTCTTGTAAAAATGCATGAGTTTATGTTTTTGTACATTAATATTAAAATATTATTATATTTAAGAAAATAAATTGATGATGACTTTGTTAAAGAAGATTTGGACCAATAATAAAAAATTCTATATAATCATATCCCATTTTCCTAACCGATATACTCCTTTTACGAGTCTATTGAACTAAGTACACAAAAACAAATATACAATTTATTACCTTACTGATAAGCCGGTCTTTGATCGTTGATGGTTGCTCACATCAACGCTCCTTATCACAATGATGGATCCTAGCGGCACATTTGCCCTCAACGATATGCTAGAAGGAAATTAAAGATTCTATGATAAGTTCAGCATCGTCTTCTTGCTCCTATCATTTCATGTTTTAAGATTAATATTTATTCAGTATGTTGGACTTACAAGTGGGTTTAAAGACATTGATATGTACAATAATCAAGAATAAACAGACATATTTTTCTCGCCAGATGCTTACAAAATTGTATTATTAGTAAAAAAAATGCAAATGTTGAATTTTGCAGGACTGAAAACGCTTTATTACATTTTAAGAAGAAAACAGAAAATTAAAATTACTTGCAATCCGAACGTAAAACAGTTTTTTCGAGTTTTCAGTATTCATTGTATAAACCAGTAGACTAAAACTTAAATTTATTTCATTTTAATTAAATGAGGAGCACATAATTTTAAGTTCGGATGCAAACGCACATAAATAATGCTCTTTTTACGACGAGAACAAAACGAATGAATAAAACATTCACAAAGACAATATGCAAAAGTATAAATATTTATATTATATATCAAAAATGAAATATTATATTTCCAATTAGAAGGAAAAAATAATAAAAACTCTTCCTTGAAAACTAATACCACTTGATTTATAAATTTTATGATGGTATATCATGTTTAAAAAGTTTTAACAAAATATTTTGCATATATTTTCTTTGTTTAACTAAAGCAAATAAACTTAATACAAAAATGACTATTTGCATGAGTCAAATTAAGTTTATATACAATAAAAGAAATGTGGGTCAAGATAAAATTAACATAATTAAAATTTAGTTTTGGAATCACTGTAGAAACAATAGAATTAACAATGAGGATAAATATGTAAATTACAACGCAAAATGATCTCCACAATTATATCTGCATTTGATTTAATCATTTCTATGCAATCATCATCTAATCTAAATGTTTAGATGAGTACTGAATGTGGATGAGTATTGTACAATAAATTATTTATTGAAAATGAACTCATAAAAATACCAACTTACAATGGGCACAATGTGAAAAGTGGAATCTTCAAGGAATCTTCAAAGGGCATCTAAAAAAATATAAAAATAAAAGTATAGAAACATTTCTAATAAAATTTTTTTTTAATTCTATCCATACACACAAATTTCGTTAAAAATTCGGGTTAGGGAAGTTTTAACTGTAATTTGATCATATTTATTTTACTTATTTAATCTCCCTCAGCTCATTAAGAAAGTGCCCCCTATAATATTTACGGTATAGTATGCAACTGGAAATTTATTATAATGGTTGAAAAAGAAGATTAATTTACTAAAGAATTGCAATTAATATTTAAAATCGAAGGGAATGAATTATTATAGCAAGTAATAAATAAATATCTATTATTTTAAGAGCTATTTATTCTAGTATTCGTACTTGCTAGCTAGCTAAAGTATGGAACATTTTGTGCTGCATAAAGAAAATTAATGTTAAATGTTAATAAATTATATTCCAACGGCAATGAAGGAAATAATAGAGCAATGAGCAGCAATTTTATTACATATTTAGTATTCTATAAATAAGCATTTTATTAATATAGGTGTTTTCCTTAATTGCATTTTACCCAAAAAATGTTTAATATAATATCCCAAAACTGAAATTAAATTGTTCAATTTTAATATCGTACACAGAAATGTACGTAACTGAAATGATAATTATTTAGGTATATGCAAATTAATTTGTTTACATTTACAATATACGGTTTATATTAAATATACGTTTTGATGTAAATTGTTGCTAATAAATAATGAAAAATATATTAAATTATTTAGTCAAGTGATGTAGTCTTTGAGTCATAAACATATACAACTTTTGCAACCACAATAAATATTTGAAATGCAGTAACGAGTACGTTACTTTTTGTTGAATATTGAAACAAATTTAAATTAAAAGTTTCTACCAACCTTCATATGCATGCAAATAAATTTATTGTTTAAAGCTTACGCACTGTCCTTGCATTCATTCAAACATGTTCGAAAAGTTTCAATGTTTTTAAATTAGCTTGCAAACTAGTATGTAATTAAAACTATGTTTTATTTTCACAGAATGGCAACGTGAAATTTATTTCGATGATTGCATGTTACGAAAGTGTATTGTATTACTAACAATAGGTGAGCCTATGTAGTAGAAGTATTCAATAGGTAAAGCAAGGATCATTCATCGCTTCGAAATTCGATGAAAGCAGAAAAGCATTAAAAGCGTTCCCCCTTTTTTTCCTTTCTCTTCGTTTTCATATTTGTCGTGGTTCGTGACCTGCATGCGTATTGTATGCATGAAAAACCATATCCTCTGGCCCATTGGCTATTTTCACGTTTCATTTAAACTTCTACAACAAGTGAATTATACACAAAACGAAAGAAAAGAGAAAAACAATTGATTTATATATCAAAAACCTAATTAGAATTAAATGGTAGAACAGTTTTTCATATTTTATTTTATAATATTGAAGTCAAGAAAAATCTGAGCGATGCAAAAAAAGATTCCAATCGAGAAGAAAGGAAATTGCGGAGGAAAGTACGTTTCAGTGTAAATCAGTCTCCATTTCATTTTAATAAGACTCATAAAAACGAAACAAGGAAACATTTCTTTGGTAATTTGAAATGAATAAACCGGCAAAGGCATAACACATTCCAGTGCGATATGATTATGAAATCTCTTGCACACGAAATAAACTTTTTTGCTTTGTATACATCACATAAAAGTTTTTGTTTATAATATTAAGAATGCAGACAATAATTCGATGACAGGTTAAATATTAAGCCGCTTTTGTGTACGGTTTGTTATTATTTAGGGGTAAATGAGGCTGGTAATGAAGACGGATGTGCGGATCGTAACAATTCGGCTTTCCAGTTGCGGTAAGACCTAAACATTTATACCCTCTTTAGATTACGTTGCTAATTTTACTACACACAAATTGATTATCTACTCTAATTGGATGGATCGTAAGAAGGAAGTGTTTGCTAACGTGTGCCGTACAGTAAATTATAACTTTAGTTTGACCTTAGCTTGAAACTAAAAGCACACGCGCGAGTCTTCAGAAAACTTTCGTGCTTGGACTTGTTGAAACTATTATTATAATACTACGGTAATGCCTCATTATGAGCGAGGCTTATTTTTAATTAAAATAAATTGTTTATGAAAATTGTATTTTTATTGATGTAAATTAATAGATGCACGAAA
>JAODFZ020007877.1:0-12733 GCA_027574845.2 Deinopsis erosa
TTTTTCTCTCTCCTATTTTATGTATATCCCTTTCGATTCAAATCTATTTTTATGTTAAACAAATATATTAATCATGCGTGTTTAAATCGTACTTAATATTCACTCATAATTATAATTAGTAAAAAGATTAATAAACAAAAGTTTGAAATTTGCGTTTTGTGTGGTGGACATGCTGTCCGCACATGGCCAACACCAGTGCCCTCTACACCTAACCATTTTCCTGCATTTTCCCATTTTAGGTTATCGTTTTTAATTTATATAAATAAAAACTAATCTCTTCAAGATGATTAACTCACTTTATCATCACAGTTACTGGAAAAGACGAATAACATTCTTAAGTGTAGACTACTAACAAAACAACTACAATGCATTGGAAATTGCATACATTCTATTCCATTCCCCACCAAACTATGGATACCTTTATACTTTTTTTTTAATGAGTTGAACCTTTGAATTAGGTGCACAGTCAGCAAGAAGAGGTTGATATCGAGGTGGGGAAAAACGTTGTTGTCGTCGTCGCCGCGGCAGTCGACAGCAACGAGAATCATACGTCGAAAACGTCGCCTGCAGTGAAAACAAGTTTACGGAGCAGCAGCAGAAGGAAGAAGCCACGGCCTTTACGTTACTTTCTAAAACGTCTTCTAGCGATGTTAGTGTTTGGCTCAATTCTTGCAGGAATCACTGCACTAGTATGGTTTTATCTTGGTTGGCAGTTCCTCATTCAACTAATTATCGTCATATTCGTCGCTTATTTAGCAAGCGGCAAATATAAGTGGTGTGTGGTGGCTATAAAAACAGCACCCAGAGATTTAATGTAAGTTTTTCATTTCATTTCGTTGTTAATTCGCTTTAGAAATAAAATCCAATTGGAAATCTAATTTATGCATGTGACTTAAGACCTTTGCAACTTTTTGTTGTTTACTTAAAATATGACTTGGCACATAATTAATTAGCTTTTTCGTCACTTTTCTTTCCAAATTCATTTGTATAGCGTAAGCACATTGCATGTTCAACAATAAGACGCACACGCTTTCCCATTAATGAAAACCTACTTTTCATCTTATTATTATTAATTCGTCTCTCCCTTTCTCATTCCCATTTCTCCATCAATTTACATCGACATAGATTTTCATTTTAATTGCAGTGCACTCATTAAGTATCTGCGTCTATTGCTCCAAGTGCATTCATTTCAACGACGCAACGTAACGATTGGCGATTTATTCAAACAGCATGCGAAGAAACATCCAAATAAGAGTTGCATTCTGTATGAGGATCAGGAATGGACATTTTCAGAGGTAAATACCATAATTTCAACATATCAATGAAGGTCAACGATTACTTAAGTTATTTTACATTCAAATAATGTTGTTTTGTAGAAATCCAATTTGCATTATCATTAATTCTAAAAGTTTCACGATAAAAAACATTATTATAATGAGATTATTATATACTTACTTACATTAAATCTAATTTTATAGGTGGAAGAGTACAGTAATAAAATAGCGAACGTATTCAAGAGTCATGGCTATAAAAAAGGGGACGTTATTGCGCTCTATCTCGAAAACAAACCGGAATATTTATGTACATGGCTGGGACTATCAAAATTGGGCGTCATCGTTCCTTTAATCAACACAAATCTACGCACCACATCCCTAGTGCATTCCATACAAGTGGCAAAGAGTCAGGCGGTCATCTTTGGCGCTGAATTATCAGAAAGTAATCAATTATAATCCCCCATATTCAATTCATTCACGTTTCTTTCTATGCATGCAGATATTAAGGAGATATTAGATGATGTTGAATCGAAAGTTGCTCTCTATGAACTCACAGGACTGCGAGAGACGCCGCAAACCTTGCACGCCAGCTTCCAAAACTTGAATAGTCTTCTAGCTGAAGCGAATCCCACTCAGCCGCAGATTAATGAAAAGATTGGCTATCACGATCAATTAGTCTATATTTATACATCAGGCACGACGGGTATGCCGAAAGCGGCCGTTATAACGCACTCCAAGTACGCATAACCTCAAAAATTCCTAAAAAAAAATCAAAACTAATTCTCTAACCTCACTTTTACAGATTTATTTATACGGCTGCTTCCATCCACTATCTTGCCGGTTTTCGAGTAAACGATCGTTTCTATGCACCATTACCTCTCTATCATACAGCGGGCGGTTGTTTATCCGCCGGGCAAATGCTGATTTACGGCAGCAGTTTAGTGATACGTAAAAAATTCTCTGCGTCCAGTTACTTTCCGGATATACGTAAATACGAGTGCACTGTAAGTAGAGTTGTTTAAATGTATGAAATGGTTTAGTAATTGAATTGTTGATAGGTAGCGCAATATATAGGCGAAATGTGTCGTTATGTACTCGCCGTAAAACCAACGGATGAGGATCGAAAACACAAATTGCGCGTGATTTTTGGTAATGGCTTACGACCACAGTTGTGGAGCGAATTCGTGGAGCGTTACAATATTAAGAATGTGGGCGAATTTTATGGTGCAACTGAGGGAAATGCGAATATAAGTAAGTTGGGCGCATTGGCGGAAACTTTCGGAACTATTCCAAAATGAAAAATAGTTCCGAACGTTTCCCTAATTAAGTAAGTAAGTAAGTAATTTACCTTATTCTCTCTATCCATTCCATATAGTTAATGTTGATAATACGGTTGGTGCGATTGGTTTCCTCTCACGAATTCTTCCAAGCTTCTATCCGATCACAATCATCAAAGCGGATCCAATCACCGGGGAGCCGATTAGGAATGCACGCGGTTTCTGCATGATATGCGAGGCGAACGAGCCGGGCGTCTTCATCGGCAAAATCACTCCGAACAATCCATCGCGCGCGTTTCTAGGTTATGTGGATAAGGCGGCGTCCGAAAAGAAGATTGTGCGAAATGTTTTCGCTGAAGGGGATTCGGCGTTCCTAAGCGGCGATATTCTGGTGGCTGATGAATTAGGTTACTTATTCTTTAAGGATCGCACCGGCGATACATTTAGATGGAAGGGTGAGAATGTTTCCACTTCGGAAGTGGAGGCCGTTATGAGTAATATTGCATCGTATAAAGATGTGGTGGTTTATGGTGTAGAGATAAGGGGGTTGGAGGGTAGGGCGGGAATGGCGGCAATTCTGGATCCTGAAAATGCCTTAGATTTTAAATTACTTGCTGTAGGTGTGAAAAAACACTTACCACCTTACGCAAGACCTATTTTCCTACGTATTTTACAAACAGTTGATATGACTGGCACGTATAAACTAAAGAAATTGGAATTGCAAGCGGAAGGCTTCAATCCATCCACAATAAACGATCATTTATATTATTTAGATAATACGGGACAATATCAACGTTTAACATCCGAAACGTACCAACAAATCAACAATGGAACGATTAGACTCTAAAATATGTGATCTTATATTTAATTTATTAGTTAATTTATTACCTGCAAATTTTTATTTATGCAAAAAGCTCTTCTACAGGTTTATACGTATATTTTATCGAATTCTGTTTGTTTGTTACTGGTACTTGTAATTTTATATACATAATTGTTAAAAAAGAGAATAAATAATTTGTTTTATTAGATATTTTGTACCTGTACGTATTTTAAGTTGGTAGTATTGTATATGGAGAGCATAGACTTCATATAAATAATCTAGACTAACAAGTCAATAAATTGAAGCCTGTAGGCTCGAATAGTTCAGAAAGTGTCCGCAATGCGCAACGATATTTTCATAAAACACATATAAATATAAGTAATTTCCATATTGTTATAATCTCTAATTTACTTTTAATCACTTTTCGCAAGGAATTTAAATGGAAATACATTTGTTTATGAAATATCGTTGCGCTTTGCGGACACTTTCTGAACTATTCTCTGCCTACAGACTTCAATTTCTTGACAGAGCTCCAAGTTTAGATTATGTCTATGGTGGAGACTCTTCTGATTGGCTGATTTGAATTAAGCGCGTAATTAGTGTCGTCGCTGCCATCATGACATTCTTTCAAAGTTTGTGCCTCTAACAAACATGTTCAAATTTCGTTTAAAATTCATCAAACATTTATTAGCAATAAAGCAAGCGAATAATAAACCGCAATCACTTACTAATATTGTGCAACGAAAACAATCCTCCGTTGCGAAAAGTGTACATTTATCGAAATCACTTCCATCCATCGCTAGTAAGGTAAAGAGAATTGGTTGGAGCATTTCTGGTCTTGTAATATTGACGACAACTTGCTTCTTTGGCAAACAATGCCTCATTCTAAGCATCCTACCGCTGCTGCTATTCAATTCACGCGATTTGTATCTAATCTCAAAAACATTCAGAAGAGATGTGATGTAAGCTATGCAATTATCTAATATAAAAATACATTTCCAACAATTTCAGTTTCATATCGCGCTTCTTGCATTTATACCTCTTAGTTTCAAATATACCAAGACAGGATGTGACTGTGCATAAAGCGTTTAATGAAATATCGAAGCGTTACTACAATGAGGTGATGATTGAAATGGATGGAAAGGAATGGAAATATTTTGAAGTATTCACACTCTTTTTCTAGATAGATAGAATTCGTTTATATAAAATGAGCTAAATTAGGTTTTAGCGTATGGTAATAAAGCGGCGCGTCTAATGCAAAAGTATAATCATAAAAAGGGAGACGTTATTGGGCTAATGTTGACGAATTCACCTGAATTTATCAGCATCACACTTGGCTTAACACAAATCGGCATTGTGTGCGCTTTATTGAATACGCATGTACGTTTAGAGGGACTCGCGCATTGCATTAACATCAGCAAATGCAAAACACTCATCGTCAGCGAGGAACTAATCCCAAGTAAACTAAAAAAGAAATAAGAAGAACGTACACTTTATTATAAATCATTTGTTGTTGTTGTTTGTAGCAATTGAGGATGTTAGGACATTAATAGATCCGGAAATGGTAATATTTCAGCATCGCCGCCACACAGAGGAGGAGGTGAATAAATATAAAGTGTTTGAGGAGGAAATGAGTTTGGAGCGAAGTGAAACGCCTGAAATGTTTATGAATCTGCATTACAACGATCCCTTCATTTACATATACACCTCAGGCACGGTTGGCACGCCGAAAGCAGCGTTAGTGCCGCATTCAAAGTACCCGACACGCATATTAGAGGAACGTTATTTTCTCTTTCGATTAATTACAGATTTAGATTTTTAGTGAACAGTTTGGGCGCATCAATGCTTCTAGGCTTAACACGTAACGATAAGATTTATAATCCATTGCCATTATACCATACGATGGGTCTAATTGTGGGCGCTGGGCCGTCGATTGTGCGTGGCGTTCCGGTTGTGGTGCGCAAAGGCTTCTCATCGTCACAGTATTTTAAGGAGTGCAAGAAGTACAATTGCACTGTAACTATAACACTAATATAATTAACATAACATATAATAATAATTGTTAACTTAATAGATTGCTCAATATATTGGTGAAATATGCAGCTACTTACTGCGCTTGCCTCCATCGCCTGCCGATAGGGATCATAATGTGAGGTATGCATTAGGAAATGGATTGAACATTTCTAGATGGAAGGATTATGTGGAACGATTCGGTTTGCATGTCACTGAACTGTATGGGGCTACTGAAAGCAATTGCAATATGAGTAATTTCTCATATTAATCTCAAAATGGATAAATTATTTAATTAGTTAATTTGATTTAGTTAATGTGGATGGAAAGATAGGTGCTGTGGGATTTCTGCCTAAAATAATACCATCCTTCCTGCATCCCTTTTATCTGATTAGAGTGACGGATGAGGGTGAGCCTATTAGAGGCGCGAATGGATTATGCCAAAAATGCGATTATGGTATGTACATAATTCGACCATTCACATTTCATTATCACAGTTTTTTGTAAATATCTGCAAAACCAAATGAGATTTCTTAATTTTCTCTTTGAAGTTTGTTGTCGTAATAAATCTATGAATTCGACATTCGCTTTGAAAATAATTTGTTGTTTTAGGTGAGCCTGGAATGTTAGTGGGCACAATAAGGAATCGTATCGATACAAAATTTCATGGCTATGTGAATAAAGAGCAGGAAGAGGATGTGAAGAAGGTGATAGAGAATGTTTTTAGAGTAATGCGCTTTTACTAGTATGATTTCAAATATCCCTTTAATTATAATTAAGAATTAATTGCAGAAAGGCGATAGAGCTTTTGTGACGGGCGATATATTAGAGGTGGACGAATTGCTCTATTTCTATTTTAAAGATCGTACGGGTGATACATTTCGATGGAAGGGTGAGAATGTCTCAACGGTGGAAGTGGAGAATTTGGCGAGTCATCTGGCAGGCACAGTATGCGCCTGCTATGGCGTAACGGTAATAATAACGTACACTTATATGCAATCGTTTTCTTTTTACGTAGAAAATATAATAAGGTTGAAGGTAATCCAGGTAAAGCTGGCATGTTGGCTATAAAAGATCCCGAGGGAAAAGTGGATTTGAAGAAATTCGCATGCGATATCGTTGAACATCTACCGCGCTATGCGGTGCCGCGTTTTATACGAATCGTGGATGATATCGAAACGACGGGCACGCATAAGATAATTAAAAAGCACTTGCTGATGGATGGCATTGATTTAGATGTAATTAAAACGAAAATTTATTATTTAAATCTTGATACGTTGATCTATGAGCCGCTGAATAAGGAAATATTGGCGCAAATAAAGGACGACAAAATTCCATTGTAAATGTATGTTAATTTTACATTTTATTGGCAGTAAATGTCTCTGTACAAATATACATTTTTCTTATCATATATAATAATAATAATAATAAATAAATTAATACATAATAATAATATAGTAAAGTAAAAGGAATGTGTGAAAAGTTGCTTAGATGAGGGACCCACCACCAATAATAATAATATTAATATTTACAAAACATTATGATTAATAAGTAACTAACCTTTATGCCAATCACACAATCATCGCACAGTCCCTCGACTAAACATTCTCCTCTATTTATGATCTGAAATTAAAAAGAAAAAGAAATTCATGCGTGATTCATTTTACATACATATTTAAAGTAACCATCAGCTGTTGCGCGGTAATACTTTCGATGTGTGACCCTTACCAATTTTTGGTTTCGTACCGAACCAAGACATCTTCCATTCGAGCGTATCGTTCAGCAGTTTCTCCTCGTCCGGTGAGAATTTGAGTAGAGTGGCGACGGCTCTAGTTAGATGTTGCGCCTCATATTCACGACTCGTAAGAAACTTAATAATCACATGCTTCAGATAGGTGAAATTCACATCACCCTCGTCGTCTTTGTTGCGCGCGTGGAATTGTAGTTGGCGCGTGGTGGTTTGACTAGGCTGGAGGATTGCCGCATTCTCCGTGGAATCATAGAAACTGTTGTTGTGAAGATGATGATGGTGAAGGTGGTGATTGGTTGATGAACGTAATTCCTGTTGGAGCGTCTTTTTCATATCAGCTAGACGCAATTGAAGCGTTTTTATATTCTAAACAAATGTAAATTAGGAAATTATATTAAAAAGAGGCGAGTTATTTGATAGAACCTTATTTTTCTCTGATATCTGTTCTTCTAGGATCATCACAGTGTTTTTTAATTCATTTTCTACACTTTTCGCTTCCCTCTCTTTATACTTCCCGATTTCATCTTCGAGCTGCGTGATTTTCGCTAATAAATCGCCCACTTCCGCATCCTGTCTGCGCGTCTGCTGCTTCACCAATTCCATTTGTTGTGATATTTCGGCATTCCTTAAAAGTGCTGTACTCTTTTCAGCCGTTACCCTATCAAACAAACGATTTGCTAAACTAACTAAACGAAAAGGAAATTTGTTTACTATACCTGGTTAACGTCCTTTGTATATTTAAACTATTAATTTTCTCATCATTCACCTCCTTCTCTAAATGACTAATTGAATCGCGTAATGTAGAATTCGTTTGATGCTCAAATTCGATTTGCTGCCTTAATCTATTACACTCCTCCTCATTCTTCTCCAATTCACAGTCCGAATTCTCTAAATTCTTTTGCACCGCTTTAATTTCGGTCGTTATATTTTGCTACAACACAAAAAAATACAAACAAACATTAAAATGTACATCATTTTTACAAATACATTTATTTAAAACAATTAATTCAGGCTGTAAATGAATTAATAATATAAAAATTAATAAATAAATAAATGAAAATAAAAAATAACATATATAAGTAAGGAACTGATTTTATTAAAAATAATACTAAATACAACTTAATAAACTTAATAATAATAACAAAATAATAATGAATCAGGTGTGAAAGTGTTGATATAGTTGTTGTTGTGTGTATGTGTTATCCCCCAAAAATGATAATAAAGCGCATTCACTAAATTAAATAGATAGCAAATAGGGTGGTGGAGTTTCATTTAACTCACTATTTGATCCCTTAGAAAAGCGACCTCCTCCTCCGATTCCGCTTTCAAATTCTTTAACTCATTCGACAACTCCTCAATTTCGAGCGTTAAACGCTTCATCTTACTACCTTTATTATTCAACTCCAATCGATTACACTCCAATTCGCATTCCAATTGTCGCACCCGCTCCAACAGCACCTCCTTTTCATCGACGGCGCGGCGACGTTCGGCGCCCTCCTCAGCCGCCTGTCGACTCAAACGACCCACCTATAGACATTTACTCTATATAATAGCAATTACGTACTATAGATAGGTTTGTGTGTGTAATTAATATACTTGTGTCTCTAAGGAAGCTATCTTATCACTCCACGACGTCTTAATATCGGCTAGATGAAGATGCGCCTCCTCCAATCGTTGCTCCAACAACCTTCGCTCCGCTTTCACCGTCTCATCATCAATGGATGAGGAGGTGCGCTGTCTAAGAATCGCCACTAAATCAGCCAGATGACGTCGCTCCTCCTCACTTTTCGCATACTCTGACGCCATGGCAGCTAAATCACGAGCACTAGAATGCCGCAAACTCTCTAGATCATCCTAAAATCAATCCAATACCACATTTATTTGTTTATTACTTTATATATGTATATATATAGAATAAGCCCAAATAAGCACATACCTTTATAATTAAATTATAATACATAATCAACAAAAAAAAAACATAAACACAAGTAATGTGAGTGCGTCCCCCAAATTCTCTTTGCTATTCGCCCCCAAATCGGTTCGAATCGTATCGTGTGCAAAACAATCATTTAATAAATGACTTGGGACAAATACTCTCTCAACAAAAAAAAGCATTCATTTACTTTATGTGAAATGTAAACTTACCTTTTTTATAATTTGATTAAAAAATCACAACAAGCGCACAACTAAATGATTTAATTAATGAAAATTTTGTCCCAAGTTATTTCCTATATGTATAAATTCGTTCAATTCGTTCAATTCGTTCAATTGATTAGTGTCAAGCTAAGCAAACAATTATTGTTGATAATTTGTAGAAATAAAAGCAATAAATTATTTATCAAAAAAAAAAGCGTATAGGGAAACTAAATACATATAATTAAATCTTATCTCTCGTTCGTTCGTTCGTTCAGTTGATAATATAGAATGCAAACGTTTTAATTTTAAAAAGACTTCCCGATTGTTGTTGTTTGTTTGTTTTCAATTCGATATGGACAAATGATCCATTTAATTAAACACAGATAATAAAATAAGAAAGCAAAATAATAAATAAATAAATAAAATTACCTGCACATCACTCAACTGCTCCTCAAATCGACGTAATCTATTTACCTCGCTTCGCAGTTTCTCCATTTGTAGATTACATTCCCTTAGCGCTGAACTCTTCTCATCCAATTCCTGCTCCCTCAACAACACCAAATGCTTTACCTTCATTAGCTCCTGCGTCTGAAAATTCTCTATTTGTTCTTTATCCTCTTGCCTCTCAACTAATCGCTGTTTATAATCTACAAAAAATGCGTTTTATTTACGCTTTAATTATAACCTAAATGAAATGAAATACTTTCGGCCACTTTTAATGAATCTTTAAGTAAACAAATCTGTTTATACGCCTCGTCCTTTTCATTCTCCAAATTCAGCAAACGTTTATCCTTCTCAGAGACAATTTCACGCCATTCCTGCTCCTTATCCTCCAATTTCTTAGCGAATTCGCTCTCAATGCGTCCCACCCGTTTCCTATAATCCTCATCATTCGTGCGACTCAATTCGCTGCCATCGTCCTTAACACCATCCGATGATACTAGCGAATTTATGCTGGAGGTTGAGCCGCGGCCACGTATCGCATCGATACGATGCACCGTGGATGTGGTGATTTTCGCTGTTAGTTTCGATATGTCGCTGCCGGTCTCCTCTCGTATCTTATTCTTTAATGAGGCGAACATATTTCGTTTACGTACGCGCAGCAAAAATACAATTTAGATAAACTATTTATACACTTTTCTCTCTACGCGAATATTGAATGGCATATTGAACATAATCAACTATGCGATTTACTGCTAATCAACATGCTGTCTTATATAAATACACAATAAAAAGGATATTCAATTGGGAAACTTTAAACTATTAGCATTTGACACACCACCATCGCACTGACACTGACAGCACGTCACTTATTCCCCAATACTGCCAACTGTTAGTGTTAGGTTATGTTTTAGTTTAGCTAACTTCATGTCGTACGTGTAAGTGATGCATTGTGCCAACGGTTCTAAAACAATTTTGCATATATGGAAAAAAACTGATTTATTTGCTTACAGATTTTACATAGACATGTCTTAGAACTTAAATATCTATTCAATCTTACCTATGGCTAAACACCTATTCAATATATATTTCTGTTTAAAATTGTTTAATGTCACCGTTTGTGGAGCACTGCTTTTAAATTGACATCTGCGACGCGACTGTGCATTAAAAAATTAGTATAAAGTTTCGTTGTGCGGGACTTGTTCATCAATTTAATTAATAAATAGCAAATTAATCATTAAAATAATATAGATTTTTATTATATAGATACATTTATATGTATAATAAAATATTTTTCATAAATTTATTTATATATTACCAACTGTCTAATATTACACAGTTGGTAGTAAATACAAAAGTTATTTATCAGTGTGAAATTATTACAAGTTTAATTTATTAAAATTGTGCATAAATATATAAAAGGTAAGTGATAGAAATATATTTAATTCTATTCCCACTCACTATCATCACTCGTTCCAGACGATTCTACAGCTGAGGATGATGAGGAATCACGTATATTTAGATTACGTGCGCTTAAAGCTTTGAGCAATGCAAGCTTTATGTAATCCTTATCGAAATCATCTTCATTCGATGTTTTCTCCTTCTGCTCAACATGTTTTAATTGGATTCCCTTTTCAATGCTTCTTAAAAGATTGGATCTATCATCGGGTAATGTAGCGGCTTTCTTATTATCACATACAACGGGTGATTGAAGTGGTGAAGAGAGCTGTAATGGTGGAGGAGGTGGAATTGATTGAATATCAGGCAATGGAGGAGGCGGAGGCGGAGGAATTGGTGTTGGATGGGAAGGAATTGAAGGTAAGACTACATTTTTCTGTAATTGCGTATTTCTGGGAATACTTGCGGGATGAGGTTTAGAAATTGGTTTAACATTTGATTCAACGACATTTCTAGCTGTAAAAGAGGCTCTAGGATGTGAATTAGATGAAGGATAGACTGGCGTAACATTTTTCACTTGTTTATGCTCCGCTATTGGAGGCAATTGACGAATTCCACCATCAATTTGCGTATTCGCATGTCTTGATGGAGGTATTGGAGGTGCAGTGCGTGTTACTCTATTTCTTACTTCACTGGGAGGTTTAGGAGCGCTTTGTTTGTGTGCTTTTCGATTTGGTACACTTGGAGCCGCCTAAATAACATAAATTAATTACTGCGATTACTGAAAAAAGCATAAAAACGTCTTACTCTCTTCGGTTTCATATTCTTATTGTGAGTTTGTAGAAAATCAGTTGCATAATTAAGAATCTCCTTATTATTTATATAATTCTCTGATAGTCCAGCCTAAAATTGCCTTGAATTAGTTAATGAAAATGTTGTTTATGGTAATTAAGTGTACCTCTTGAAAGAGTTGTTTCACATCGCGTTCCAGTATCGGTTTGTCCATTCCAAAGTGCATTACATGTTGGAAGTTGGTAGGCAATCCAATATCTTCCTTATTTACCTTTATGCGTTTCTTCTTTTTGTTATCCACATCTAAAAATGCAAGAATAATAAGAGGAAATTGATGTTTTATCTTACTAAATACGTTTAGAATCGATGTTTAATGCGTTTTTAACAGTGACGTGAAAGAGTTGTGCTTCCCCATGACTAGTAAAATTGAAACCAATCACACTTTCGTCCCCCTCGAACATATGAAAGAATTCCTTATCTTCGCGCACGACATATTTCATCTTCTTGTAGATCTCCTGCTCCCACAAACGCTCGTTTTGGTATAAGCAATAGAGACGAAACGAATGGATTTGATTGAATTTCTGTTTGAGGAAACATAGGACGCCGGTGGCGCGATGCATCCATTTCGCTTTTGTGTTGTGCTGATTAACGTACAATTGAACCACCCCACATGCTAATAACACCTAGAAATAGTTTCCGGAACAAATAAGATAACTTGGTTGACAAAATAATGTTTGTTATGTGATGTAGAATGCTATAAAATGAATATATTTCTAAATTAAAGTTCGCTGTGATCGGTAAAGTAAACAATTTTGATGGAATTTTGTAAAAAAAA
>JAODFZ020007935.1:0-17339 GCA_027574845.2 Deinopsis erosa
TTTAATAAGCATATTCCATGCGAGCCAATTATATTTCGCTACATACTAAAAACAACATTAATTAGAAAATGTGAACGTGTTGTTACTACTAATTGTAAATACGTTTAGCTTTAGAGTGACATTATCATAAATATGCCTCTCTTTTCAAATCTAGTACACACACTTTGCGTTCCTGATTATATTCACCACTACCACAATTCGAAAAAAAAAACGAAATCACATCTCTCTCTGATATCTATACATATAATTATTTATGGGATGTTGATCTATAATTATAACCTAAAAAGAAAAAAATTAAATTAAGATTATAATGAGAAATTATTACTTTTTTTTTCTTACATTCGCTTCTTACATTCGCATTGGAATTAATTGCTTAAAATTATTAATTTCTCTTTGTCTCTATTAAATCTATTAAAAACGTGACAGATAATGCAAGAAATGTCAAAATTAGAGGATTAGAGGTTAATTTTTAATTAATTAAAAAAAAAAAATTTTTTTTCTTTGCAAAATTAATAAATGAAATATTTTTATGCTCAAAATTGAAGCCTGATTAGAAATATGTAAAAATATATAGGGTGTTCTATGTGAATATAGAGATTTTGATGTAATTTCCGCTGAAACCGGAAGTGATTCATTTCTCTCTAGCCTTCAATCAAAAATGTGTTCTAATTCATTAAATACGTGACAGATAATGCAAGAAATGTCAATATTAGACGATTAGAGGTTAAGTTTTAATTAATTAAAAGAAAAAAAAAATTTATTTAATATTTTTTGTGCAAAATTAACAAATGAAGTCAAAATTGAATCCTGATTCAAAATATGTAAAAATATATAGGGTGTTCTATGTGAATATGGAGATTTTGATGTAATTTCCGTTGAAACCGGAAGTGAGTGCGATTTATAGCAAATTTTATGAAATTATTAGAAACGTTGAGGTATGAAAAATATTATTAAAAGAAATTAAATTAAAAATTAACCTTCTGAACGATTAGAGGTTAATTTTGAATTAAAAAAAATTTTTTTTTGTTTAATTTTTTTTTGCTGCAAAATTAATAAATGAAATATTTTTATGCTCAGTATTGAAGCCTAATTGTAAATATGTAAAAATATATAGGGTGTTCTATGTGAATATGAAGATTTTGATGTAATTTCCGCTGAAACCGGAAGTGAGTGCGATTTAAAGGAAATTTTATGAAATTATTAGAAACATTGATGTATGAAAAATATTATTAAAAGAAATTAAATTAAAAATTAACCTTCTGAACGATTAGAGGTTAATTTTTAATTAAAAAAAAAAATTTTTTTTAAATTTTTTTTTGCTGCAAAATTAATAAATGAAATATTTTTATGCTCAGAATTGAAGTCTAATTGCAAATATCTAAAAATATATGGGGTGTTCTATGTGAATATGGAGATTTTTATGTAATTTCCGCTGAAACCGGAAGTGAGTGCGATTTATAGCAAATTTTATAAAATTATTAGAAACATTGATGTATGAAAAATATTATTAAAAGAAATTAAATTAAAAATTAACCTTCTGAACTATTAGAGGTTAATTTTTTTTGTTTAATTTTTTTTTGCTGCAAAATTAATAAATGAAATATTTTTATGCTAAGTATTGAAGCCTAATTGCAAATATGTAAAACTATATAGGGTGTTTTATGTGAATATGTAGATTTTGAGGGTAATTTCCGGTTTCACCGGAAGTCAGTACGATTTTTGCATATTTTGAATAGTTTTAATTGAATTTAATAATACTTATGTGTTTTTAGGGGCCGTGGCGTACCAATCCTCGATCGTGAAGAGGAGTTCTACTATACGGAAGTGGAGAAATTCCAAACGTCACCGCCGCCCACCCTATCGCATCGTGACATGGCACGGCCTCCGCACGAAGATCCCGAATATCAGCGGCAAATCGTAGGGACGTTAAGACAGCAGTATTTATCCGGCCCGATAAACATCCCCCAATCGCCGCACAAAATGTTGAAATTGTCGCCGCGACCACAATCGCCCAAGATGCCAGTATCGCCGCGACGCGTTCGCGGCGAAAACAAAAAGTGCCGTAAGGTGTATGGAATGGAGCATAGGGAACAATGGTGCACGCAGTGCAAATGGAAAAAGGCCTGCAGTCGTTTCGGTGACTGATTATTATTATTGACGACGACGACGACGACGACGACGACCACGACGACGAAGTGATAATTACCTTTTTCTTTTTTTTTTTTTTGACTAATCAAAAAGGCCATTAAGGCCTATATCGTACCAATTATATTCTATATATGTATATACATACACATATATATAACGGACGCTCTATATTATTATTAATAATAATAATAAGATTCCAAGACGACGCTGCGCTGCCCATATGATGATGATGACGATGCCGATGACAAAAATGGAATAAAAAAAAACATATATAATTAACGCGCCGAATATATGATAAAAACAAAAAAACAAAAAAAAAAGGGATATTGTGCTAAAGAAAAACAGTACAATAATATTTTTTTAATGTATACTAGTCCGCAATAGCGTTATTTATATGAATAAGACGCAACACTTCCAATGGCTACTACTACAAACATTTCTCTAATTTAAAAACAATTGCCATCCAATGTGATTATAATATCATCAATCATCACTCAATTTGTATGACTATCACAGGACCGGCTAATAAAATAACATTCACTAAATAATAATTCACATAAACTATAATTTCAAAAAAACAGTTTATGAAGCACCCTGTATATATTTTTTTTTTAAATTCTTTTGAATTTCATATTATTTATGACAAATTTCTCAAAAAAATATATAAAATTTTATAATATCATTCAATATTATCTCATAATTAAAAAATATATAAAAATTTCAAGAAATTTGAATGAATTATAAAATTTTATACAAGGTGTCCCATAAATTTATTTAAATTTGTCTAAATTTCATGATATTTATGTCAAATTTCTCTGAAATATATAAAATTTTATAATTAAAAGTTCAATATTATCTCATAGTTAAAAAATAATAATTTCTTAAGAAATTTCAATGAATTATAAAATTTTATACAAGGTGTCCCATAAATTTATTTAAATTTTTATAAATTTCATAATATTTATATCAAATTTCTCTAAAATATTTAAAATTTTATTATTAAAAGTTCAATATTATTTCATAATTCAAAAAATTTTATTTTAATTTTATCAAAATTCGTCTAAATTTTATAATATTTATATCAAATTTCTTTAAAATATATAAAATTTTATAGAGTTCAATATTATCTCATAATTAAAAAAAATAATTAATTTCAAGAAATTTCAATGAATTATAAAATTTTATACAAGATGTCCCATAATTTTATCAAAATTTTTCTAAATTTCATATCATTTATCAGAAATTTCTCCAAAATATATAAAATTTTGTAATTACAAGTTCCATATTATCTCATTATAATAAAAAAATTTAATTTCAAGAAATTTCAATGAATTATAAAATTTAATACAAGGTGTCCCATAAATTTATTTAAATCTGTCTAAATTTCATAATATTTATATCAAATTTCTCAAAAATACATAAAATTTTATAATTAAGAGTTCAATATTATCTCATAATTAAAAAATAAAAATAATTTCAAGAAATTTCAATGAATTATAAGATATTATACAAGGTGTCCCATAAATTTATTTAAATTTTTATAAATTTCATATCATTTATGAGAAATTTCTCCAAAATATATAAAATTTTGTAATTACAAGTTCAATATTATCTCATTATAAAAAAAAATTTAATTTCAAGAAATTTCATTGAATTATAAAATATTATACAGGGTGTCCCATAAATTTATCTAAATTTCATGATATTTATATCAAATTTCTCAAAAAAATACATAAAATTTTATAATTACGAGTTCAATATTATACGGGGTGTCCCATAATTAATTTTTTTAATGAAGAAATTTGAATGAAACAAATTATCATTATTTTACATGAATGAATTTTATTAGCCACACACACACTGTATAAATGTATATTTATTATAAGAATGGACAATCAGACAAATTGATGAATGTCGTCCACACATACACACACTAAACAAAAACGAAACCAGCAACAAGAGAACAAATGTAAAGAAAAAGAAAAGAAGAAACCTGGACATTGCTCACTACTATATGATTAACTGCCATATGCCATATATATATATATATATGTAGAGATATATATAAGAAAAAAAAAACAAATGAAAAACACCATTCGTGCATTCCTTTAAACTACTACGACTACGACTACGACTACTACGACTAAAATGTGAGCATCAACTAAATGTGTACTTAAGTTTGGCATATCGTCACCACCACCACCACCATACACAACACACAACAAAACAAACAAAATATAATCCAGGTTAATAATATCATACAAAAAAAAAAACAGAAGAAAAGAAAAGAAAAAACAAAAGACAGTATCCAATATTTTTATCTAATTTATTGATTACCAGATCGTGTCTGACTATTAGATCTCAACAAAACAAGAAAACAATACGTTGTTTGAAATGAAATGTAAAATATATTGTATATTATTGAAAAAAAGTACAACAAAACAAATGAAAAACATATTATATATATATATTATTGAAAAAAAGCGATATTTTATTAGAGAGTTACGATAACGTATTTGTACTATAATATAATATATATATATTAAATAAAATGTTATATTAAAAACAAAAAAAAACAGAAGCGAAACAAAAGAATATATGGACGGAATGATTCCCCTCCTAAGCGCGCGCGCCCGCTTTTGTTTCTAAACGGATTATTATTTATTATTTGGTTAAATTTTATTGAAAATATTATATATTATATATTATAACGAGCTATATCTGTGTTCTTTAATTAATAAGTCATTGTTATCGAAGTGAATAATAAGTTATTACATATAAATATTATATAAATATCATTAAATCATAGATTCTAATATTAATAATAATTAATAATAATAATAATAATAGGAATGAAAGAAAGAAAAGATTTTAAATGCCGAAATGAATGAATGAATGTTGCTTTTTATATTTCGAAAGCGCAATCATCTTCACACACAAATTCTATGTAAATATAATATGAAGAAACAAATGAATGAATATATCGTCTAATTTATAATATTAATTGAGAGAGAGAGAGTGAGAATGAGTGAAATAAATGAATTAAGCATTATTAATTGTACGTGTTTGATCGTCGGTGTGTGATTATTATATATTATATTAATTGTTTTTGTTTGTTAATTATGCCACCACTTTACAAGCTATACATATGTAATAGAAGTTCAATTGTTTAAAAAAAAAAATTGCTCAATTTCTTTAGTTTTTTGTTTTGCAAAATATGATGATGATGATGATGATGATGAAGAAGATTTAGCAATTTTTTTAGACGACACATTTTGGTAGTAACCATAGTAAACTGTATATTGTTGTTGATACGCGCGTTTTGCATATTGTGTTTGTGTTTGGAAACAAATGCTTTCGATTTTTTCATTCATTCTTGGGATTTTTAATGAATTTATGATGAAGGCCAGTTCACAAACAAACGGAAGAAATTTTCTCTCTATAATTTGTCAAATAGTAGTATAAATTTGTTGGTAATCTAAACATTTATTTGTAAAAACTTCCCTAAGTCGAATTTTCTACGTACAGTAAATAAAAATTCGAATTAGAGAAGTTTTTTTTTTAGTAAAACAAAGTAAATTTAATGTAAATTAGTTGATAATCGAAACATTTATTTATAGAGGAAACTTCCCTAAGTCGAATTTTCTATCTATCGTAGAATAAAAATTCGAATTAGAGAAGTTTTTTTAGTTACATAAAACAAAGCAAATTTAATGTACATTTTGTTGGTAATCGTCGAAACTTTTTTATGTAGAAATTAAAACTTTCCTAAATCGAATTATCTACGTACAGTAAATAAAAATTCGATTTAGAGAAGTTTTTCCTTAATTTACATCATCTATTCAAAGATTTTTT
Organism: Deinopsis erosa; assembly: GCA_027574845.2. Taxonomy (NCBI): domain Eukaryota; kingdom Metazoa; phylum Arthropoda; class Insecta; order Coleoptera; family Staphylinidae; genus Deinopsis; species Deinopsis erosa. The sequence goes on from JAODFZ020007935.1 coordinate 6,004, forward strand.
TAATAATACAATTTACTTTGTTTTTATTTAATTTTAATATTTTGTAAATTTATGTGCAATATGTGTAGAGGCAACTTATTATACACCCAATTTAGATAACCAACATTGCAATGAAAGTTTTGTTTCCAAATATAACGCGCCAACTTTGATGCAATAATAAAATTGCCTGAGCAAATTAAAGTAAAAAGCAGAAAGAGAGAAAAAAAAATATAACAAAAAAACATTCGAGTATTTTTGAAACCAAAGCTATTTTAATATTAATTAATATTAAATATAAATAATGCATATATTTATTAAAGAAATATATGAAAAATGAATATAAAAAGAAACGAAAAAAAAAAAACAAATGAAGAAGCGCTACTACCAAAAACCTATATCTCCACATATACCTCTCTATAGTAGTATAGAAAAAAATTATACACACACACACATACATACACCTTATGCGCGCATAAGCATAAGCATAAGCAGCCATAATGAAAAAAAAGGGATACTCAAAAAAAAATTCTTTGCGCTTGTATTGTAAAGGCTTCTTTCAAATGAAATGTAATTTAATAATTAATCTATAAATAATTTTTTTAAATATAAGAGAGAAAACAAAAGAGAGAAATTTTTCAATAATAATTAATAATAAAAGTGAGTGAGAACGCGTTTAAATGACCTGCCATAGTTATATAAACAAAAGAGAAATTGTTTTGCCTCTTCCTCCTCTTCTTCTTCTTCGATAAATGTTGTTGCGTAATAATCAATGTGATATACAAAGGCGTCGAAATAATATACATACATACATACATATAGAAATTTATACTAAAAACAAATGAAATGAAAATGAAATGAAAATTTTAATTAATACGCCTCTGTATAATAAAATCGCTTTCAAGATGAATGAGTGCGTGATAAACAAATGAGCGAATGTGATAAATTGTTATCGTTTTTAAGTAGTACACCCCTCCCTTCCATACCCCGCTCCCCCCAACTCATACCATTTAATTTAATAATTTCGTTTTTTTTTTGTGTAATTTTAGTTTTCAATTTCTGTTTGTGTAATAATAATTTAAGCATTTTTCATTACCTTGTAAGTCTTTCTTCATTAATCGCCCCCCTACGACCCCCCCAATACTTTAATTATATTTTTTGCCAATTTAATATACTTTTTTTTTGTGTATCAATTAATTAATTAATTAATATATATATATGTAATGCATATTTATAATTGTTTTTTCAGAGTATTTTTAATGTTATATAATTTTTATTCTCTTGCATCTAGTTACATATTTTTTAAATAAATAAAACAAATGTTTATCATCATTATATTAGACTGTAAGATATTTTAGAGATATATACATATATTTACATTATATAAATATCATATAAATGATTGAAACTATCTATTAATGACTCGTTTTTCAATTTTCCATTTTTTTTTTCTCATTTTTTTTGAAGAATTTTTAGCTAATAATTATTTTTCAATAAATTTGCAGTATGTAGGCAACCCAAAGGACATAAGCAGGGGCCGACAAATCTCCTATTACTGTCATTGCTTGTTGCTGTCGCCCATAGATTTAAATTATCAAGACAACCAGCTTCGCGTGAAACCGAACGCAGAGACAAAATTAAATTGAATTTTGATATTTGAGGCATCTATTCCTAAGCATATTTTGTTATAGTTTGTTATAGGACTAAAAAAGATGCATTTTTTTGAAGAAAGAAACGTTATTCGTTTAGTAAATATATAGTATTGCCATCTATACTAATTGTAAGTGATGCTATATTCAGCGTCATCTACGTAACTCGCACAGAAACTATTTTTATTAACTGTCAATGCGTGAAACGACCTTGAATTTTATTTAACTGTTTACACTTCTTTTTTTGAATCAATTTCATATACAAATCCTTTTAATTCATTTTAAAGACATTTAAATGACTAACCAGTTACACTACTAAACATGTAATCTAATTCGTTTGATGCAAAGCATGTTATAAGTGTCAACAATTAATTGAAATGTCTATAAATGTGACGGTGAGTGGTAATCCGGTACGCATAAAACGAGGAAAATTACATCAAAATGAGGAGCTATGTTGCAATAATAAAGATTTTCAAAGGCGCAGACAGTTAAGGCTGCAACAGGTAATTGCAATTTTGATGTGCAAAGCAAATTAATGCTTAATTCTAATGAAATATAGGTACGTGAACAATCTAGAGACATAGCAGAGTCCGTACGGAATAAAGTGAGGAAGGAGAAGACTAAAAACTTATCGCAATTCGAGAAGGAGAGCGCCACCAAGCTGAAGGAATGGCAGAATCGGAAATTGATGGAATTGCAGAATCAGTATCGGGAATGTTTGAACGAGATTGGCTTGGGTCATAGTACAGCGAAACTCGAACAGGCTGAGGAATCTGAATATTGTGCAACGAGGCAAATTGTGAATGATGAAAAGGCGTTAGAGCGTGGCAAAGCGGCCGAAGAGGCACAACAAGTAATGACGAACGAGCGAAACCTGAAAGCTGCATTGCCAAAGCAAGCGAGGAAAATGTGTCGTGATGTGGAGAATACGCGTGCTGCTATGGTCGCACAAATGCATCGAAGTAAAACGACGCCGACGAAACGCAAGCAAATGTTGTATGTATGCAGTTCAGAGAGTGAAAGCGATGAAGAAATTGTGGAGGAAGAGGCAGCTAACGAAGAACAATCAATTGATAAAGCAACAACGTCTACTATAACAGAAATAAAACGTAAAAATGCTAAGAAAGATGCTTCAGCTGGTTCATCCAGCACTAAGGAACATAAAGCTTCATTCAGAGCGTCGAAACTGTTGGAAGACGGTCAAAGTGGCAAGAAATTAATGACGGTTGATGAAGTTACGGAAACTTCATCTAGGAAAAACGCTTTCAATGAAGGTATTTCTATTAAATTAATAGGAAATGAATTACAGATATTAAAAATTCTATAAAAATTTAAATTATTTAAATATAATTAAGAAATTTACGTAAATCATAGAAATTATTCAAAAGAAATGATCATAAAATATTTTTACAGCTTGAAGCAATGAATATTCTTTATAAATTCACCAATTTAGATGAATTACTTGTGTAGTTTATTAATTAGAAGCGTTTCTAGTGTTAAATCTATTAAATATTCATCAAAAACTCTCCAAATAACGATTTAAAATCTATTTATAGCACTTTTTTGATACATAATTCATTTTCAATATTGATTTTTTTTATAAAACTATTTCTCTTTTGTAGAAGAACCTGTGCTTAAAACCACATCAACTCTAACTTCGTATACAGTGACACATAACATAGGAGAATCATCAATGGATACTCGCATATCGGACAGAATAAAAAAGCGAGTTATGCCTTCGTACACGCCACAAATACCGCCACCACAAATGGAATACATTGAGGAGGAGGACGAGGAGGACGAAGTACCGCAAATGCGTAACAACATTCAACAAACGCTCAGGCAGCAGCGCAGTAACGCAACAACAACAACAGCAGCAGCAGCGCGCGCTAAAGAAGACGATCAACAACAAATGAATGAGAAGAAGGTGAGCAGTCAAACGCGCTTCACTACGTCACCGCCGAAATTAGGAAGGAAGGTGATTGAGATTCCTGTTAAGAAGGCGTCAGTCAGTGTGCGCCCTGATGTAGCGACAGCAGGCACAAAAACCACGCTGAACACCGTACAGTGTTACGATCATGATAACAGATACACGAAAAGCTATGTGACGGATAATTCGAATGTGCAAAAGATCTCGGAGGAGAGTATTCAGGTGTGCTACGATAATGGGGGCGATGTAGATGCGTTTCAGGTGATGCAGGAGAAGAGGAGGCGGGAGGCGGAGGAGCGTGGCGCGAAAGCATTGGAGAAGTTGAAGATACAGAGGGATTACGAGGAGTTGATGCAAAAGTTGCCGTTGTTGCAGAAGCAGGAGCGCATTGCATCCCTAGATCCATGCAGGGATAAGTTTCACATGTCCGAGGATCGGATAAGGGAGTTTGAGAGGAAGCGGCAGGAGAAAATCGAATCGGCCATCGAGAGAATTAATCCGAATATTATTACGTTGCCGAGGAGGGAGGTGTCGCCGCCCTCGTCACCGAAGAAGAAGCCGTTCAAGGTGATCGATTTGAATACAACAAGTCCAACGCGACGACAACCACCAATTGATGATGATAAAGTGGGAAAGGAACAGCGCAAAAAAGGTACAAAAGCGAAAACGTCTAGTAGTAAGAAAAATGACGTAAATTCAATGGATTTAAAGTACTTATTAGGGCAATTGCAGAAGCAAAACGATTTGCTGATTGAGGAGACGAAAGGTCTACCCGAGAATAGTAATTTAACAAAATTATTAGTCGATTTAAGTCAGTCAGCGAATAATAGGCAGAATGTGAGCGTTGCTTCGTCTTCCTCCTCATCATCATCATCTTCATCATCATGTCCTACACCTAAGAAGAAACGTACTACTACTACAACAGCGACGACGACGACGAGTAAAAAGGACGACGCGCGTAAAGGAGCGACACGAACTTCATCAACATCGACGCGCCGCAAACATCCACACAAGCAGATATTAATCTTACAAAATACCAGCACGCAAACAAGCCCAAAAGCGCCTGCAATCACCACCACCACGACGACAGCATCATCCGAACGATCGGTGCAAATCGACATGGATAAACATGATCGATTATGCACGTGTAAGGATAACGGCGAGAAATTGTGCGAAATATTAATTAAAATACAGGAGAATTCGCAGCCGGAAATATTCGTTAATAATCCAACGGAGAATGAGGTTCTAGTCGAGTTGGAGAATAATTCTGAGCGCCAAACAGTTGATCAGACTGATAATAATGGTAATAAAATAGGGGAGAAGCGTAAGAGGACGACGACGAAGCGGCGTCAGGTGAATATAGAAATCGAGCGATCATCGCAAGCGACTTCGACGACGAGGACTAATTGGAGGGATCAGCTATCGAGAAATGCAACGAATCTATCCACATCCAGCACGTCCTATTACAGTCCACCGGATTTCCAACGCCAAAATGCGCCACCACAATTGGCGAATTTACTACATAAACAACCACAACAAAGTAATATTAATAATAATGCGACGTCGTCTTCTACTACTAGTAATAAGCAATCGACGAAGATTATCGATAAACGGCTGCTCACCTATATCAGAAAATTGCTGGTTATGTCAAAGAATAGTGTCGATGAGTTGGGTGTGAGTAGTGTGAGTGAAGTATCCACACCGAATACGAGTATAATTGAGTCCATTAGCAATAATCCAACGAATAAGCTGGCGAACGTTTTGAAGTTTTTTAATCTCAGCATGAATGATGTGGTGGCGCATTTAAATAACACACAGGAAGAAGCGCAGGATAATAATAATGCGCAAATAACAACAACAACAACAACAACGGGAACAACATCAACATTGAATTCGCAATCGAAAGTGTCGTCTTCCGCACCGTTCCTCCACAGCGAATCGCTTATGCGGAGTAGCAACGATTCGGTGGACGCACGTAACATAACCCTAGATGAGTATGCGCATTTGAATTATCCGGATGTGCTGGCGGAAAAGTATTCGCAATTGGCGGACGTATGTCAGAAGCGTATTACGAATCTGACGAGAATGATTGAGAAGGTGCGCAACGAGAAGCAGGAGATTTTGTCGCCTGGCAGTACTTCGGGTTCGGAGAATGTCACCTCCTATTTGAATCTACCCTCGCATCTAATGATGGACGATTCGGAGGATATGCAACGTCAACTGAACGAACATTTATTACGCATTGATAGTCCAACGCATTCTAAAGAAGTCGATGCGAATTTAATAAAGCAATTAATTGAGAGCGCAAATAGTAATAATAATAATAATGGGCATTCCTTCGATAAGGATATCATTGAGCGTTACGCGCAATTGAAACAGGTTAATAATAATCAGCAGCAGGTGAATGTGAATGAAGAGGATTTTACGCCTGTCCTCTTAGACATACCGAAACTGCCGAAACTGGTAGGGAATAATTGTCCTGTAACTGAGAAATGTGATACAGGTAGTAATACGAAGAAGCGTACCACCTCCTCCTTAGCGTTGAAGACGAAGAAATTCGCCGAGCAATTTAATACGACGCCGCATGAATTGTCAACGATTCCCGAGGTGGATAGTATGCGGCAATCGAAGAGTCCTGAGAATCCACGAAAGAAATCGCCTACTACTACTAGTAGTAAAAGCCGTCCAAATACTCCTAGTAGTAATGTAGCTACGCAAATGGTGGAAGAACCGCGCAGCGTAAATTTCGCCGAAACCGCCGCTCCAACGCAGCAGCAGCAGCAACGACGACAACAACAATTGGAGGTGAGTTATAGTGAGCCGGGGCCGAGTAGTAGACCAGATCCGGTTTATAGAAGTGAACCGGGACCAAGTAGCAGACCGGATCCGATTCCTAGTAGTGAACCGGGACCAAGTAATGTGCAAATCATACGCAAAGCATCATCATCGCAAAGCCCAAAATTGGATTTGTCGGCGGAGGTGGTTCAGATCATTAAAAGACTGCAGGATATCAGTTCAGATAGTTCAACCGATAAGTCCGAATTGGATGTGGAGGCGATGCTGCGTAAGATTGGAATGAGTTGGGCCATTCCGACGCTACGCAAAACGAAAGAACGTCTTGCGCAACAGTCGAGCTCTACTAGCAGCAGCTCGGCGGAGAATACGTTGAATAATAATAATAATAAGTATGCGGATTCAACGAACAGCGATGTCAGCCTGAAAGGTTACATCAATAAGCACCTATCGAGCAGTGCGACAACGGATGCCACCCTCTCACCATTTCTACAAGAATTGCAAAACATTTCGTCGATCGTAGGTTCGGCGGTGAGCGTTGATCGGCAGCATCGCACCTCCACACCCCTCCAGCAAACGACGAAAAGCACGGAAAGGTCGAAGACGAGCAATTCCAGCCAGCAACAGCAGCGCGAAAAACTCTTTACAGGTGAGTCGGATCTGTCGTCGGTGCAAAGCGGCGATTCGCAAACTAATAAACAAGCCGAATTCTTTTGCCTTGCCAATTGCAGTAAGAATAGCGACTGCAATCAGTCGCAGCCTTAATTACTTGATTCTAAACTAAAATTTTAATATGCCTCGCTAGAGAGGAAATGTTTTATCGAATATAATATAATTTGTTCTCTTTGTTTTTTTTATTCTTAATTATATTACAATAATTCAAACATAAATGCACCTCTATTAATATCACTAATATATATATTTAAATTAAACAAATAATTGTGTGTGTAAATAAAATGATATAATTTTTTTTAAATTTAATTTATATGTTTATCTTATATATATGTATAGAGTAAACTATTTTTTTTTTAATATCTTTTATATCCTCATAAAAACGTCACATTGATAAAAATAGAAACAAACAACGTATCACAATGAAAATGCCACAAATAATCTTGTAAAAATAGAACAAAGCGCGTTTATTTAATAGGATAATTAAATAAAATGATATTAGCTATTAGATAATTCCATCCAATTTCTTTCAAGAAAGTGCATTATTAATCAAAAATTGAAATTGCGACAAATAGTTATAAAATTTTATGAACAATTTTCATCATCTTCTTTTAGTTATTATTATTATTATGTATTATGGAACATCTTTTTTATTTTTGTTGTTTCTATGCAGAGCAATTTAATTATTATACAATACTTTAAACGTATTGCACTTTTTTCTCATATATATATATATATATATATTTAATGTTTTACATATACTATAAGTTTATATATATATTCGTACTGAAAATTTTTCATTTTTATTATTATGTATTTAATAATTACGCTCTCGCTTTCTCTATTCCAAATTATTATTTAGATACAGATGATATGCATCCATCTAGTGACCCTGATCTCGTTCGAACTGAATCACATCATTCAAATTGACAATGTCGAGCTCTAGAATACCTTTGCCGGAGAATTGGGTGAATTTCGCATCGTTTAGCGGATCAGCGGACCGTTTCCATACTGTAACACAAAGAAAACAAATTATTTATAATGCAAATTGCTAAATTTGAAACAGAGATATAGTAATATAACCTAGATACAAGTAAAAAAGTGAAGACTATAATAAGCAGCGGCTCAAACCAGAAGTGAAAATGCAAATATGTAGTTGCAAATAGGCATCTAGGTTATATAGATACATCTATGGTTTCTAATAGTATATGCAACCAAATCATACCGGGATTATCGTATTTTTCGAGTTTGTAAATGGGCATTCCATCGCATTCGCGCGCTATATAACTTCCAATCTCCTCAATATCGGTGACGGGCGGCGTAACAACTCGCATCGTCTCCCTAATAATCTCCGTATTCACCTTATAGTACCCATCCCACATTTTCTTGATTAGATCTTCGAGGGTGCGCGGCGGCAGCACATTATCCCGATTCAACGGCATAATGAAGCATCGCTTGCCCGTCAAATCAACAATGCCCGTCTTATTCGTATTGAAATCATGCACGAAACGTCCAATGCGTCCATTCCTAAAATCGGGCACGTCGATCTTCTCATAGTCCTCATTCTTCACATCAATCTCGAAGTACTCCTTAAACACATTCTCCACCAAATTGTTATAGTTCTTACGCATCTCCTCTAGGTTCGTTTCGAAGGCGCCGTCGTCCATATCGTCCTTGAAATTGTCGCTGTTGATTAGGGATGCTGATTCGGCGTTGTTACCGTAGGGTACATTGCACCAGCCACGGAATGTAGGCGAGCGGAATTGACGGTAGAGATAGGTGCTGCCGATGATTCCTACACCGGTTAGAAAGAGGAGCATTACAATTAAGCAGAATGCGAATGTTGAGGATAGGAAACGCGCTCTGGCACGCAACAGCACGAAATGCTCATCATGCAGCTGAGTTTCAACATCATCAGGCGGCTGTAAAACAAATAAACAATCTGTCAATAAATTTACATAAATTATGGCGTCATTATTCAATTCAACCATTAAATTTATTATAAAATGCACTTTATATCGCATCAAATTGCGCAATTTTTGCAAAAACAAATTTAATATGACGCCATTTTAGAGGTGTTTTTATGCATTGTAAATAATTGAACTTACAGCTGATGCTGCTAGCTGATCATTATCAACTAATGGCAATTTCGCTTTCGCCTCCTTTTTCTCACTAATCGGTTTCGTTATTATCGTCATCTTTACACACCAAATCAGCCCGTAGTATCTTTTGTAGTTATTACACTTGTACTATTTTTATTATTCGCTGGATACGCAGTAAACTACTAATGCAAGATAGACACAAAACGAGTTCACGCAAATCGATAAGGAACTAAACTAAACTAACGCTGCGCATTTATTGTTATTTGAGTGCTATTTGGGTTGCATACCTCCTGTCATACACATAACCTAAAAATCGACGAAGAAGGACGCATTTTGCTAGACTGTGTTTTTATAGAGAATCCAGGTAGTATCGCTCACCAATTTACTTTGTTTTGATGATTGTGTTTTGAATCAACCACTTATACATATTTTTACGTTGTTGTTTATATTAGAATTGACCATGGGTAAGTATTCCAGCGATTCTGATAATGAAAAGCGCAGCAGTAAACGGTCACATAAAAGTAGCAATAAACGAAGGTAAGAAAGAAATGATTTTGATGTATATAAAAATAAAACGATTGGGGCTTATATGTGTACTGTATTTACTGATTAAAAATATGCAAAATGAAACAATTTCTTGATTGATTGATGCAAAATTTGTTGAAATTAAACAATTCCTTTTGTTTAGGTCCACATCGACATCATCATCATCAAGCGAGTCAGATTATCGAAGAAGTAAGCGAACTAAATCAAGATATAGATCAAAAAGTCGTGAGCGTTACACGAAATTAAGGTATTTTCGTATAAATAAGTTAACCTATTATTAAAATGCATTTTTTAGGCGATCCAGAAGTGATTCAAGGCACAAATCGCATAATAAATCAAAATACAGACGTTCCAAGTCACGCTCGATAGAGAAACAACATTCAAAATATTTATCTAATAGTAAAGACAAGTATCGTTCGAAACGATCCAGATCTCGTTCGTATATCAGAGAATTTACGAGTAGTAAAGCGAAGAGGAGGTCGAGCACGAGCAGTTCATCCACAGCATCAACATCAAGCAAATCGTCGCATAATCGACACACGAATAGCAAATCGTCAAGCAGCTCATCCGATAGGAGGAGGAAGGCGAAAAAGAGCAGCAGCAACAACGAAATCGTTGCGATTGCGATTGCTGCGAATGGGAAAAACGATGCGCAGGTTAATTAATTATTTAATTATAATTCACATTCGTTTATTGATTTTCTTCTTGTAGAAGCAGGTGATTGAAATTGATACCAAAGTGGATATGAAAATCTTGAATGATTTGAATGAGGATAGCTTTAAGCAGAAGCAATTCACTTCCAGTAATAAAAAGTTGCCGGACAATATTGTGATTGATTTGAAGAAGCAGACTATTAAGATACCTGAAGCTGAGAATAAAGTGGTGGAGCCTGATAGTATTTTTCATCATAATGTAAGTTTATTATTTACACATTTTTTGAATATTTATAAAATGCATTTAATTTGGGAGCCATTTTGTTGTACTTAAAAGTGACACGCGCCTACTTTAATATATGTTTTATGCAGTCCTGGGTTCGAATCTCGGTGAAGTAATTTTTTTTTGAATAACTTCTTTATTAAATGCTAAATAATATATTTAAATAATAATTGACTAAAATTTCTGAAAAATCTCAATTATTTTATAAGATATATTGAAAAATATGACATTTCAATCAGTTTTTTGCGCATACCTGCGAAAATAAAAAAGATATTTCAATTTTTTATTCAAATTTAAGTTAAATGTATTAATACATATTTAATATTAAATATTTTAAGAAAAATCTCAATTATTTCATGAGATATATTGAAAAATATGACAATTCAATCGTTTAGGTTAAGTTATGTTCGGTTAGGTTAAATATAGTGAGGTTAGATTCTTTAAACAGGTATATGAGTTTGATTCGCGTAGCCGTGGGTCAGGTTAGGTTAAATATTGTGAGGTTAGGTTTTTTAAACAGGTATATGAGTTTGATTCGCGTAGCCGTGGGTCAGGTTAGAGATGGTGACGTTAGTTTCTTTTAAGAGCGCCGTCTGACTACCGCTAAACTTTCAGAATGATAATAGGAAAAACGAATAGAGATAATGAAATGCGGTTTTCACTATTAAATCTATTATTAAATTCTTGAAATCCTAACGTATTTTTAAAAATTATATTGTTTATAAATCGTGG
>JAODFZ020007945.1:0-10401 GCA_027574845.2 Deinopsis erosa
TTTGTGTATCTAATAAACTATAAATGCTAGAAATTTAATTTTTTGCATAAAGTTGCTTATTACGACAACAAACAATAATCCAAAAAGAAAATTAAAAAATCTCATTTAGTTTTTGAGATATTCACAAAAAACTGTCAAAAATGTCTTTTTTTAATAGTAAGCTATAAAGTGCTGTAAATTGCAGAACTTACTTTCAAAGTAATATAAAATCCTTTATGAAATAGTTGTCCCATCAAATTGGCACACAATTGATTCATACCGGGCTGCAGCTTTTCCATATTCTTGTTTTTCAGCACCTGCCACGTTTTCGTCCCTGTGAATGAGACGAGCGCATGTAGCAGCACTAAAATGTTCTTCGTATCGCACGCATATTCCGGTTTCAAGTCCTCCAAGTACACACAGCACTTCCATAGGATGTCGTTCATCAGCGCAATCCATCGCAGCACGTACTCCTTACTTAAGGCGACACCAACGAAACTGTATTTCGGTGAATCGCTATCTAAGGTTGCGACCAGATAGCGACACAGCTTCAGGAAGCGCTCCTTATCTCGCTCCGCCTTCCATACGATGAAGAAACGATATGTTTTGTGGTAGATCTCGATGGCTGGATGGTGGAAGGACGCTTTCGAACCATCCTCATGCGTTTCAGGTATAATAGCATCAAAATCGTTCCTAAAAATGTGAAATTTATAAATTTCCTTGGGAATTATGCGACGGATGCTTACAGAATGCGTCGTGCAAAGTTGATTTCGGCCAGCCAACGTCGTACCGTTGATTGAATAAGAATTGCAGCGGCATCTTTTCGCTTCTCCAGTGCGCGCTCCTCTCGCGCTGCTTTAGTTTGTTCCAAAAAGTTGCCTCTTTGATTCTCAGTCTTATGAAACATTGCACACAAGTCCCCCAATCAATCCTTTAAATTACATCTTTGCTCCTTCCATTGCAACATTTAATGTGTGATTTAATGAAACATATTCGCTGGATGGGAAGCGAAAAACAACAAAAATATTTATTTTAGTTCGCACTGACACTAATGACAGATCACAATTAATGGCGGCTCATGTAGTTGCGCTAATCTCACATAGATAGAAAAGAATATTATAATCGAATAGTAGCTGTAATAGAAAGATTATTAAAAAATAATTAATAATTCTTTAAATAATACATTAACATTTGTTATTAATAGCATAAAATAAATGTAATATCAATGTAAATATATTGTATACATTTATAGTATGCAATAATATATATAGATGTCGCTGTTATGCACTTTGTATTAAATGTTTGAAAATTGTAGGAAATTTTGTAAATTAAAGTAAATCTATAAATGCTAGAAAATTGATTTTTTGCAGGAAGTTGCTTATTACGACAACAAACATTAATCCAAAGAGAAAATTAAAAAATCTCATTTAGTTTTCGAGATATTCACAAAAAACTGCATTTTTTCTAATAAAATTGTGTGAAATTCTATAAATGAATGTAGAATTGGCGCATATTATGAAAGGATTTAATTAGATTATATAATTATACATACATATACACCTAACATTACATTTAATTAATTGAATATTGCTTATGAATTATATATACTTATACATCTTTTTTTTCTTCTTTATACAATGATACAAATCAAATTCATTTATGTATTTTCATTTTCATCATCTACTATTGATCACAGGTTAGCTTCAGAGAGTAAGCAATATGCTTTTTGCAAACAAAATCATATCAAATATATAGAAAAACAAAAAAGAGAACTAATAAAAAGGAAACAACAAAGGAATGATTAAAATCTATTGTGTGTGTGGTGTGCACGTAATTACGTAACTTATTCTGTGTGTATATATTTAGTGCAATGTTAAGCCAAAAAAAAAATGCATGAAAATTATAATTCCAATTTGCTGTCAATCGCTTCCTTCAATTGAAAGCCGTACTTGATGAGTAACTCATTACATTCCTTACGATTCAACCTTCCCAAGATTAAACGTTCCATCTCCTCATCGTTATCATTCAGTAGAACTAATTCGGGTGGTGCGCCGCTGATTTTCTTAAATTCCACATTCTCATACTTGGGCACATCCTCAAAAATGAACTTTTTCACGTCGGGCAGGCGATTCAGTGAGCACCCAGGACAACTCTACAAAATGCAAAACAACAAAACGATCATTTCTATTTAATCAAGAGTGCAATTTCTAACCTCAATTCGTGCGCGCGGATATTGTTGTACAACATTCGTTTCACCTCTTCCTATATGCACAATCGCAACTAATATTAATAATAATTTGTATAAAGTGTGGAACATTTTTCTCTCCTTTTCGTTTTTCTCGCTTGCTGAAATATTATCGATGTGGAATGATTTGACAGCTGATTATCAGCTGATCTCCAGCTAGACTACAATATGGCGACTGTGTATATGTAGTTGCCTATTGAACGTAAATTTTCTAACCTATTTATTTCAATTTATTTCTAATTGCGGCGAATGTAAGTGCATTTCATTAATTTATTCATTTTGCAATCAATTTTTAAATTAATTCCAAAGAGAACATTAAAATATATCAGTTAGTTTGGTAGATATTAAAAAAAAAACTGTCAAAAATTTCTAATTTTAATGTTTTTCATAGTGTATCTCGTAAACTGTAAATGCTATAATTTACTTTTTTTGGATACAGTTGCTTATTACGATAACAAACATTAATCCAAAGAGATAATTAAATTATCTCGTTTAGTTTTTGAGATATTCATAAAAAACTGTCAAAAATTTCTATTTTGGATGTTTTTCATTGTGTATCTACTGAACTGTAAATGCTAGAAATTTGATTTTTTGCATAAAGTTGCTTATTACGACTGCACACATTAAACCGTAGAGAAAATTCAAAAATTTCATTTAGTTTTGGAGATATTCACAAAATACTGTCAAAAATTTGTCATTTTAATGTTTTTCTATGTGTATCTAGTAAACTATAAATACTAGAAATTTTATTTTTTCCATAAAGTTACTTATTACTATAACAAACATTAATCCAAAGAGATAATTAAATTATCTCGTTTAGTTTGCGAGATATTCACGAAAAACTGTCTAAAATGTCTATTTTGAATGTTTTTCATTATATATCTAGTAAACTATAATTGCTAGAAAATTGATTTTCTGCATAAAGTTGCTTATTACGTCAACAAACATTAATCCAAAGAGAAAATTAAAATATCTCATTTAGTTTTGAAGATATTCACAAAAAAACTGCCTTAAAAATGTTGACAGCTGTTTATCAGCTGATCTAACTAGACTACAATATGGCGGCTGTGTATACAAAGTTGTATATCACGCGAAATTTTCTAACCTACAATATTTGTAAATTGAGTGCAAATGTAAGTGCATTTCATTAATTTATTCATTTTGCAATCAATTTTCATACAATTCCTTGCACATGTAATCTCTTAAACAATTACATAACGTTCTGTTATCTTATTTGCGCACTCACTGATAATTCAAGTGTTTTCTTTTGTTTGTTATTAATCTGTGATTTATTTTTTTTATTTCAGGTGTTTTCAATCATGGGAGGCCATCGTCATCACGTGACTGGTTACGAGAATTTCATTGAATTCATGAAACGTTTCAATAATGAAACGAAAACTAGTGAAGAAGAAGTGTTTGTCTATTTTAGTGGCAGTAAAGCGTCGGATGGGAATAGTTGGTGTGATGATTGTGTGAGAGGTAATTCCCCTAAAACAATTGCCAATTTAAGGTTATAATTTTGTTCTGTATATGTTGTAGCATGGCCCACTATCGATCAATGTTTGAAGAAATACTTGCGGAATGAGAATATGCATTTTGTGTATGTGGAAGTGGGCGATAGGACATTGTAAGTATTCATTTAGGCGGGAAATTTAAAAATGTTCAACATTAATTCGATAAAACACCAACAAAAACAATTGAAATATAATATTTTATACGCTAATTATATAGATTACGATCAGATCTATCAAATAAAAGCAAAATCATCGTTATAGATTCACTCAGTCAAAAGTAATGGGTTATAACAACTTTCAAACGTACTGCACGCCATCTCGCATCAATTTTCTCAATCACAACTAGGTTGTTTGGTTGCCTATCATCTAACATTTCTGGATTTTTAATGTTGGCGACCGAATATTTATTTAGGCGGGAAATTTAATTTTTTTTAACTTTAATTCCATAAAACACCAACAAAAACACTTTACATCGAACATTTTATACGCTACTTATATAGATTACGATTAGATCTATCAATTAAAACCAAAATGAGCCTCATAGCTCCATTCAGTCAAAAGTTATAGTGTATAACACATTTTATATGCACCGCACGTCATCTCGCGTCAATTTTCTCATTCACAACTAAGTGAATTGCCTATCATATTACATGTTTGAATTTTTAATGTTGGCGATTGTATTCATTTAAGCGGGAAATTTAAAAACGTTCAACATTAATTCGATAAAAAAGCAATAAACACAATTGAAATCTAATATTTTACACGCTAATTATATAGATTACGATCAGATCTATTAAATAAAATCAAAATAAGCGTCATAGCTGCATGCAGTCAAAAGTTATGGGTTATAACAAATTTCAAACTCACCGCACGCCATCTCGCGTCAATTTTCTCAATCACAACTAAGTGAAAAAAAAGGTTCGATTGGTTGCCTATCATATAAAATTTTTGGATTTTCAATGTTGGCGATTGTATTCATTTAGGCGGGAAATTTAAATTATTTCAACATTAATTCAATAAAACACCAACTAAAACAATTAAAATCTAATATTTTACACGCTAATTGTATAGATTACGATCAGATCTATTAAATAAAATCAAAATGAGCTTCTCACCTTCACTCAGTCGAAAGTTATACGTCCATAACAAACTTTACACTCACCGCACGCCATCTCTTAGTCATATATTTCCGAATTGCTTGCAGCTGGAAGGACCAAAAATGTCCGTTTCGTCAGGATAGGAGCACCAAACTAATGGTACTGCCCACAATAATGCGATGGAAGGGTATACAGCGTCTGGAGGGCGATCAATGCGAGAAAGCCGAACTGCTCGAGTTGATCTTCACGGAGGACTAACTGTTTATAAACATTTATGTTTTTTTTTTTATTACATTCAATAACACAAATAAGCCAATAATAAAACCATTTATATAAAAAATATTTAAAAAATTTAAAAAAAAACAAAACTATTCCTCATCGTCCTGCGGCAGTGTACTTATCTTATTGATGGGTTCCGATAAGGTAACTAAATAAAAGATTTTCTTAGTTTTAAACATACTGTATGAATTGTCGAATGTTATTGTATCTGAAAAGAATTGTTCATGTTATAGGCAACACATTATACAATTATAGGCAACTTATTACACATTTTATGCGTTTTTCATTGTGTATCTAGTAAACTATGAAAGCTAGAAATTTCATTTTTGGCATAAAGTTGCTTATCATTACAACACACATTAATTTAAAGAGAAAATTAAAAAATTTCATTTAGTGTTTGAGATATTCACAAAAAACTGGCAAAAATTTCCATTTTTAATGTTTTTCATTGTGTATTTAGTAAGCTATAAATCCTAGAAATTTTATTCTTTGCAAAAAGTTGCTTATTACGACAGCAAACATTAATCTAAAAAGAAAATTTAAAAATCTCATTTAGTTTTCTAGAAATTCACAAAAAACTGCCAAAAATTTCAATTTTTAATGTTTTTCATTGCGTATGAATGCTAGAAATTAGATTTTTTGCATAAAGTTGCTTATTACGACAACAAACATTAATCCAAAGAGAAAATTTAAAAATCTCAATTAGTTTTCGAGATATTCCCAAAATACTGTCTAAAAGTCTATAGGCAACCCATTATACACCTATTCTGTGTGCTAAAGTGGGCCTATCGATTAAATAAAGAAATATACGTACATGTGGCTGGTGCCTTGCACGAGAGCACACCGCTCTCCTCCATTTGATGTGAGGCGACGCGTTTATGGGGTACGACATGCGACTTTTCACCATTCTCATTTGTTATTGTTACGCCAAAACGTATATCGTGTCCTTCCGTACGAAATTCCCATCTACATACATATTGTTTGTTATTCATTTACTTAATTAAATGAAATGTAAGTAAGTAAGTACCTTAAATAGCAGCCCTCGTCCACCACCATGAAATCGAGCTTTATTTTGCCACCGCTTTTTATTGTCGCATGTACGTATTCTTTATCAAGTTCCGGTTGATTTGTGAAGTTGTTTTTGTAGTAGGATTTTGGGACGACGCCGCCTGGTATAACCTAAAAATAACAATTTTAATATATAGGTTGTCCAATAAAAAAAAAGCGTTTTTATGGTGTATCTAATAAACTATAAATGATATGAAATTGTTTTTTTGCAGAAAGTTGCTTGTTACGACTATAAACATTAATCCAAAACGAAAATTAAAATATTTCGTTTAGTTTTTGAGAAATTCACAAAAAACTGTCTAAAATTTCAATTTTTAATGTTTTTCATTGCGTATCTAGTAAACTATGAAAGCTAGAAATATAATTTTTTGCATAGAGTTGCTTATTACGATAACAAACATTAATCCAAAGAGATAATTAAAAAATTTCATTTAGTTTTTGAGAAATTCACAAAAAACTGTCTAAAATTTCAATTTTTATAGTTTTTCATTGTGTATCTAGTAAACTATGAATGCTAGAAATTTGTTTTTTATGAAAAAATTGCTTATTACGACTATAAACATTAATCCAAAGAGAAAATTAAAAAAATTCATTTATTTTTTGAGATATTCGCAAAAAACTGTCAAAAATTTTTATTTTGAATGTTTTTCATTGTATATCTAGTAGGCTATAAATGCTAGAAATTTCATTATTAGCAAAAAGTTGCTTATTACGACAACAAACATTAATCCAAAGCGAAAATTAAAAAATCTCATTTAGTTTTGAAGATATTCACAAAAAACTGTCAAAAATGTCAAATTTTGAAGATTTTCATTGTGTATCTAGTAAACTATGAATGCTAGGAATTTCATTTTTTGCGTAAAGTTGCTTATTACGACAACCAACATTAATCCAATGAGAAAATTAAAAAATTTCATTTAATTTTTGAGAAATTCACAAAAAACTGTCTAAAATTTCAATTTTTAAAGTTTTTCATTGTGTATCTAGTTAGCTATGAATGCGGTGCGTCTGATTTTTTGCATAAAATTGCTTATTACAACAACAAACATTAATCCAAAGAGATAATTGAAAAAACTCATTTGGTTTTGAAGATATTCACGAAAAACTGCCTTAAAAATGTCAAATTTTTAAAGTGTGCTTTGGAAATAAATGAAAAATTACTTTAGATGGACATGTAGGATCACCATCCGCATCCACCATAGTGCCACCATACTCCTTCGGCAATTGTTCCTCATCAATGTACTCCATTAACGCTTTCTGCCACTTCTTCGGATCGCATTTATAGATATGAATCTTACTGATCGTATATTCACCGAGGAACGGCTTCACCACATTATAGGCGATTGCGAACACTCTAGGCGCTAGAAGAAATGAAAATTTCATTTTAGTTAATTGAGTAGCCTAATTAGACGTCGATTTTTCAACAAAAATTCTAAAAAAATTCAATATTTTTGATAAGTTCCTTCAATTTTAGATGAAATTATCAATTTTTTCTATCAAAATAAAATTTTTATACATTAAAGAAAAGAAATGACGAATTACCATTAATAATGTAACAGATTTTCAATATTTCCGGATAGTTGGCTTCGTACATTTGCAATAGGGAGAAGATTAATTTCATGGCGGGGCGCCAGGCGAACGGCCGTATATTAAATTCATCCAAATCGAAAATCACCACCACCTCATGCACACTATTATTCGCCGCCAATGCCAACACCTCTTCCAACAGCTTAATCGCATACGAAACGAATTCGTGACGTGTGGCGGCGTGCAACAGCCCCACAATATCGACGCCTTTGATTTTTATGATGAAAACTAGAAGAAAAAAAAAGGTTACGGTTTCAATAAAATGTGAAGTTATGTATTGTTTTTGGTTTACTTGGACAGCCCTCCCTATCATAGCCGCATACACCTCGCGGTATATACAAGTCAAACACTTCCGGTTGCTTAAAGGTGGCTATGGTGTCCACCCCCCATTGTATACGCCACTCCATTGACTAAAAAAATACATAGTTTGAGGTTATTCAATTAATTTATTCACATTTAGAAAGGAATATTTTATCATTTTCTTATTTATAACCTAAAAATCATTATTAAAATATACAGGTTGTCCAATAATAAAAAGCGTTTTTATGGTGTATCTAGTAAACTATGAATACTAGATATTTGATTTTTTGCAGAAAGTTGCTTATTACGATAACAAACATTAATCTAAAGAGAAAACTAAAAAATTTCATTTAGTTTTTGAGAAATTCAAAAAAAACTGTCAAAATTTTCAATTTTTAATGTTTTTCTATATGTATCTAGTAAGCTATGAATACTAGAAATTTGTTTTTTAGCATAAAGTTGCTTATTACGACAACAAACATTAATCCAAAAAGAAAATTAAAAAATTTCATTTAGTTTTGAAGATATTCACAAAAAACTGTCAAAAATGTCTATTTTTAATGTTTTTCATTGTGTATCCAGTAAAGTATGAAAGCTTGAAAATTGATTTTTTGTATAAAGTCGCTTATTACCAGACCACTCATTAATCCAAAGAGAAAATTTAAAAATTTCATTTAGTTTTTAAGAAATTCAAAAAAAACTGTCAAAAATGTCTATTTTGAATGTTTTTCTGTGTGTATCTAGTAAACTATGAAAGCTAGAAATTTGATTTCTTGCAAAAAGTTGCTTATTACGACAATAAACATTAATTTAAAGAGAAAAATTAAAAATCTCATTTAGTTTTTAAGAAATTCACAAAAAACTGTCAAAAATTTGTATTTTGAATATTTTTCATTGTGTACCTAGTAAACTATAAATACTAGAAATTTAATTTTTTGCATAAAGTCGCTTATTACGATAACAAACATTAATCCAAAAAGAAAATTAAAAAATTTCATTTAGTTTTTGAGATATTCACAAAAAACTGACAAAAATTGAAGACAACCTATATATTTTAAAGTGAGGTTATGTTAAATGTCAACCACTTACATCACGCAACATTTTCTCGGCCGCTTTACCATTCCAATTTCTCGCTATTTGATTGATTGATTGATTATAATTAATGAAACAAAAAAGAAAAACAAAACAAAAGAAGGGAAATTAGATTCATGTTTTTGTTTTATGAGAAGGAAAATAATGTAACTTGCTTTCTAATTCTTACTTACCTCTCAGCCAACGTAATAGAAATGCATCGTTATGATTAGGCTTTAAAATGTCATTTACATCCCGTCGAAACTGCAAATTATGAAAAACAAAAAAACAAAAGAATTAATTATTATGAATTGCAGCATTTGTTTCTATACATATAGGTATAGGAAATTATATCTACTACAAAATTATCTAATAAAAGGCGAATGCACTTTATTAATCCTAGATATCCCCATGTCTATGTAATTTACTTAATTCAAATGTTTTTTTTTTTGTATTTTTTCGTTGCATAAAAACATTGAGTATCCTAATTACAAAACTTTCTTTTTCTCAATTTTTTTTTTCAGGACTTTTTTTATACGTTGTGGATTTGCCTTCCTAATTCTGGTTTTTTTTTCATAGTTATTTACAATTTGAAAAAAATTATTATTATAATAAGTTTTTGAAGAATTTGATTTTGTGTAGAGAATATCAATTTTCTATTGTAGTTATGCAACCAATTTAACACTTAATTGCTTTTCTTCAACACACTAAAGATTGAGGGTTCGAGTCCCACCCAAAGTGAATTTTTTTTTTTCAAAATTTCTCTTCTAATTTACTTCTAATCACATATTATTCTATAATCAATTTATTAAATCGATTTTCATAGTTTTTCCATTTCATATTTACGTTTTTCTACAATAATTCACTTTACTTTACAATTTTTTTGAATTTTTTTTGAAAAATCGTTTTTATTTCCATTATGCCTTTCCAATGCGTTCATTTTTTGTTTCATGGCATTCTTTAATGTGTAAAGAAATGTTTAATGAAATATTTATTTTTGAAAAGTAAAGATTGTGGGTTCGAATCCCCTGCCAATTAGTTAATTTTCTCTCTCTCAAAATTTCTCTTCTAAATTACGTCTAATTAAATATTATTCTATAATCAATTAATTAAATCGATTTTTTTAAAGATTTCTATGAAAAATCGTCGATTTATTGTCAATTCTTTGACAGCAATTTAATAACGAAGGTTCGAGCCCCTTGAATCAAATTTTTTTATACCAAAAATTGATTAAAATTAACCTTATATTATGTAGATTATA